>JAJMHH010000018.1:102664-146298 GCA_030582955.1 Osmozyma tolerans
TTTTTTTTTTTTTTTTTTTTTTTTTTTTTTTTTTTTTTTTTTTTTTTTTCTTTGCTCGGATGGCTCTTGTATCTTGCGCTGCCTTTCTCCTTCTAGCAGTTCTATGACTGGTTCTGCTTGTTCCATCCTCCAAGGAAGCTGGCCACACTCAGAGCCTTCCCTTTTCGTTGGCTGTTGCCGCCGCTCTCGTCACTCTCTGGCGATGCCACCCTGAGTCCGTTCTTGTCTGCAACCTGAGATAATGAGGAATAACTATCTTGAGTTCTTGCCGTCCCAGCAGCATTGGCCTCCTCGTTGTCCTCCTCCTCTTCTGGCTCCAGTTCACTATCAGACTCGAAAATAAACCCTCCTCCACCACCACTTCCTTTATCCTTGTCTGCCGGTGGTGATGCCTTTCCCAGAAACGCATTGGCTGACGTGGTGTGTGGTGGAAGCGGTGACGCCTTTGGTTGTGCAGGAGGCAGCACCGTGCCCCCGCTCAGCAGTGACCTCTGCAACAGGTCCGGTGTAGATGCTCTTTCTGCTGACATTGGTGTGGGGTCGAAGAACATGCTCGACAATCGCCTTTGCTTCTCGTCGTTGTTGCTGTTGGTGGTCATCCCTTCTGCGCCACCAAGGAACTGCTGTGAGAGTGACCCTGACGAATGAGGTTGTTTCACCAACGATCCCAGCGACTTATTGTACCTCGGGTTGATGCTGGAAATGTGCCCTTCCAGAGGCTCCGGCGTCCCTTGTACGTAGTCCGGATACTGACTTTGCTCGCTTTCTGTCTTTGTAGAAGTCATGGCATTGCCAAACACCGACTGTGCCAATGACTGGCTCGAATTTCTTGCACTGATCAGAAGTCCTCCGCTGTCGTTGTCACTGTCGGAGCTCTCTTCTTCCGACTCATCCAGCGCAAAAGGATTGGTTCTTCCGTGCTTCGATGCCGAGTCCTCCAATGATGATAGTGGGAATTTCTCCTTTTCACTGCCTGTCGTGCTGTGGCGTTTATCATCATCGCTGTCGTCTCTGTCTTTGCCACAATGGTTAATGACCCCGAGAGGAGCATTCTCGAAACTCTGGATGTCCTCATTCTCTATGATGTCGTAATCAAAGTTAGAGCCCATGCTGATATTCTCAGGCACGTCTACCACATCCGGCGTCTTTTTGCTGTTGACTCCATAAATGGCATGGTTGGGATCCACTTGATACACAGTGTTGTAGTCATAATAGTAGTCATAGCCTCTGTTGCTGTCGCTTCCGACGTTATGAGACAAGCTTGAAGTGTAGGGGTTGTCGTAGTCGCTTTCCTCGTCTGATGATCCGTAGTTGAGCGTCGTCGATGGAAGCAACTGGATAGTCTTGTAAACCTTGGAGTTGGTGGTTGAGACCGACTCATTGTCTTCCGTGTTGTCAACAACGCGAGAAGCTTCTTCTTTCGAGGCGTTGGAACTAAGGTTAGGTAGTTGAATGCCGGCAGAAGATGGCGACCTAACGCGAAGAAAGAAGCCCCCTTCATCGTCATCGTCTTCATCATCATCTTCATCGTCTTCATCAAAGATATCCTCCTCATCTTCGACGTCTGCCTGAGCATCTTGCTCACCTTCACCAAAGGAGCTTTGGTCCAATGAGTTGCGGTCATGATAGCTTTCGTAAAGGTAACTGTCGTCGTCATCGTTGTAGTAGTAGTCGTTGTCCCCGTCATCGTACTCATCATAATATTCGTCGTCGTAATCCTGGGCGGAAGGATCGCTGATAGCGATGCACTGCTGGACCTCGTCGTTGAAATGAATATGACGTTCGGCCTTGTGTGGAGACTGGTTCAGCTCAGAAGAGGGATCACGGAACGACGAGTGTCTTGGAAGAGTTGGCGGCTCCAAGCTTCGAGACGTATCTGCATTAGAGGCGGTGTGGGCTTCCGTCGATGTAGCATCTGATGCAGACTGTTGAGACAGGGCCAGGCCTGGAGCACCCAGTGATGAGTCTGGAGAGCGAGCTGAGTTGGCCGTAGCAACCAAGTCTGCCGACGAGCCGGACCGCGAGTTTGGTTGGGAGAAGTTTTTGTATTGGGAGTTCAACTTCGCCGAGATGGCGTTGTAGTCAAAGTACTCGGGAGGTCTGTCGGAAGTACCGGCCTTTGCAGCAGCGTCCCTTCTTGCCTGCTGTTCAGCTTCCTCGCGGCGCTTCTGTTCCTGCTCCGTTCTGGCCGTTGCGATTTGAAGCTTGCGCAAGTTCAGGTGAGATATCATCATGTCTTCGACGGTTCGTTTCTTCAATATGGGTTTAGGGCCAGGCTTCTTTCTTGCTATGGATATATCGCCGGCAACTGCGCTTGTGGCAGTGGCAGAGCCTCTGTGGTCATCAGAATGGTTTTCGTTGTCGTGGTCGTCGTCATCAAGAATGGGCCCATAAAGCCATGTCACGTCACTATCCTTGGACCAGTTGACCTCCTCTGGGCTGATGGTTTTCAAGTTGGAGCGTCTTTGGGCCCAGGTTCTCCAACTGGCGTTCTCCAAGCGGGCAGCGTTGGCAACGTCTTTTCTTCGGGAGATCACATATCGCCATGACTTGGAGATATCGGCCACGTCCCACTGATGAGACAAGTAGTCAACATGGCGTGATGGCTCTGCGGTGAGATCGGTATCGTCGTGGGGGATTAGATCCGGGCTTGTTATGAATGGCGGGGTGGGAGTTGTAGGTGGGTGAGAGGAAGTCGGCGACAAGGCATTAGACTGGTCATCGTCGGACTGGGGCAGCTTCTGCGGGAGCGACTTATCGGCAGAGGCAGAAGATGGGGATACCGGGGCGCTTTGGTGGCCGGATGGATCAGATGGAGTGGATGCTCTGTTTTGTAAGGCATTTTCTTGGTCCTTTGGATCAATGAATTCATCCAAGAGGCCCAATGACCTGGTTCTCTTTAGTTTGAAGGAGGTGTTTTGAAAGTGGTCCTCGTCTTCGGCGTCCACGTGCTGAGAGGTTGTGGCGCCGCCTGTAAACACTTCACCTTGGCTGGGGTGAGACATGCTTTATGTTATGCGGAGATAATAGCGACCAATGGCGGTGTATTGAGGGACAAGATGCGAAGGAGAAAAGTTATTGAAGGGAAGGCAGGGCGGTGGGTGGCGGGAATTAGGTAATTGGAAATGAGCCTTGCTACCAGAACGCTAGCGGTGACAGCTTGTAGAAGATAAAGCTGTCAAAATGCACAGTCCTTTTTTATGATTTTGGGAAGGAAGACAAAAGGACACTTCAGAAACCGAAGGATTTGGTGATTTTATTAGGGGAAAAGGATTGATGACACCGGGTCTGTGATGTATATGGAATATATATACAAAAAGTATGGGGAGGAAAAAAAAAAAAAAAAAAAAAAAAAAAAAAAAAAAAAAAAAAAAAAAAAAAAAAAAAAAAAAAAAAAAAAAAAAAAAAAAGAAAAAAAAAAAAAAAGCACCGGAAAAAATAGGATAGAACCGGAGGTCGTCAAACACACGCACCAGGGATCTTGAAGGATACAATAAATTGAGAAATCAAAATTGATGTAGCCGATACAAAATAGCAGCGGTGTAGGTGATGAAGTATAGAAACAGAAGTCCGTCAATTGGTGGTCTGGAGAAGAAAACCTTGGCCATGGGAGGTGAGCTTTTGTGCAGTACACAGACACCAGGAGGTCCGAGATAGGAACGTAAGGGCCGGAGACAACTCTCAGAAAGCAGGGAAAATGTATATATAACAATAAAAAAAAAAAATGAAAAGATTACACAAATACAAAATATGAAGAAAAAGAAGATCAAGAAAATTAAATGATTTTTGCCCGCTTAATGATTTGCACTTCGTCTAATACAAATGGTCGGCTGTTTTTCGCTCCGAGGAAATCTGGTGATCACGGCAACAAAACAGAAACAATTGCTGTTACGGACGTTGAAACCCTCGCTGACTTTTGGGAGAGTCACTTTGCGCGCAAATGACTTTTGAAATTACATCCGTACACCACCTCACTTGCTGTCACAATCATTCTTGGAGACGAAAACCAAGGGATGATTGGCTCTTTCAATGAATGCAAAATCCACTGCAATGCCTGAGTCTGTAAGATTTTGGTAGATTTGCGGCTTCATGCTTTTTTAATTTATGGTGGTTGTGGATATGGGTTGTGGACGTGGGGTTGAGGTTCCGAACATGCCATTGTACAGGAATACACAAACAAACAGTGGAAAAAGCGGCATTCAATGACTGACACAAACTACAACATATTGTAGGAGAAGCCAAAGCAGATTTAATCACCACGTGCATCAAAAAGGCTTTTCGGAAAAGTCACCCACATTACCGGTGTGGATACCACACCATGACGCATTTAAGAACCAAACATAGCCCCTTTTGCCACTTCATTGACTACATTCACTACAATCACTAAATTAACACAAAATTGGCGCTCTTCACGCCTGTGCACTAAAGGCGTCTAAGTTGTACTTTCTTTTGAGCGCAGGTGCGGGGCAATAGCGGGTGAAATCATTCCAAGTGAGTACCCCGGAAAATCCTGTGCTTTTCGTCGTGCGCGTTCTTATCTCACACACGGCAATAATATATGCACCCATGGAAGCACTACCAAAAATCGAGACACAAACCAAATTAGGAAGCCCACACCATGTGGCGTGTTCTGAAGCTTTGATCTAAAAAATGAGAAGCAAAGTGATAAAAGAAAAAATTATCAAAGAGAAAAAAAGAATTAGAAGTTTAGCATGAGAAAAAATTGATTTCGCCCAGGATCGAACTGGGGACGTTCTGCGTGTTAAGCAGATGCCATAACCAACTAGACCACGAAACCAACCTTGTGCAACAAAATACTTGTGTTTAATAAGTCATTATTGTAAAGAGATAATGGCTATAGCAGTTCAAACCTCAATCTATTTGTCTTCAGCGGGTGTACATGTCCTAGGATCACTTGATTATAGTAGTTTCTAATTTTAATACTTTATACTACTTTACTTTCAACTCTACATTAGTGCTTTACATTATTAGTTTACATTACTACAGTACTACTTACATTACTACTTACATCAGTGCCTTGGCTTCACCGTAGAATATTTCTGTGGACAGTAACGAGTGAGTAGATTACATAAGCAGAACTCACTATATCTCAATGTCTCGGATTAACTTTGGATCAGTCATAGTCGACAAAATAATAGAAAGTTACATAAATTTTTATTTGGTTTGTATGCTAAAAATGACCTTAATTGAGCTAAGGACAATTATGGGTGTCACTGTACATATCTTTAAGTGATTGGCACTTTCATACTTTTGCCAGATATTCCACTACCAAAGTCATTTTCGCAACAATAAAATACATACTTTTTATCAGTACTCATCGGTACATCAGTTCTAAGATCTACGATAAAAAAGACAATTTCGTGCAAGTACAAATATATCTTGGATGATTACTTAAGTTCAGCTAACAGAAGTAAGTGGGAAATTTTAAATCGGTATTTACAGCACATATCAGTGAAGAACATTAGTACTTAGTGAGTACCCTAGATTGACTATATCTGTACTTGAATCATGTCTGTACAGGATCTGTTTTTATGTCCTCTGTTAGTATTTGTGTGTTCACCGAAGCTTGGGTATCAATGCTTCACCAGTACATAATCCATCAACACTTTATGTCAATACTATGTCAGCAGATTTCACTATATCTGTAATTTAGAGTACTTGGGTCAATTCGTCCCATCGACTCTTACACTTCCCGTATTCCAGTAAAACTATGCTATTATTCGCATCACTCCTTGTAAAATTCAAGAGCTACCTAAATTCAATATCCACTGGCCATTCCCATTTATTTGTCTATAACTAGTCCTTGGATTTCTTATACCGAGCAACAACCTCATCATGAGCACGCTTACGCTCATTGTAACCCTTCTGTTTCTTATGTCTCCTGCTTTTTTCATGAACACGCCAATTATCCTCTCCCACGGCCACAAGCGGTTTACCGTCGGAATCCTTGCAAATCGGACACTCGTAGTGTTTCCAATTGTTGACGCTAGTCAACGTCTTGTTGCTATTAAACGACTGGTAGAAATCCGACGTAGGAAGAATGGAGACTAAATCTCCTGGAGCCTGGGCCTCGATGACTCCGCGAGGGCCATTTTCTAAGAATTGGCTCGCAATGGCAAGTCCGCGTTCTCTAACATTTTCCGCCCATTTGCTCAAATCCGTCGCGTCAAGAACATACATTCTTCCCCCATACTTGTAGTCAAAACGCGCCTCTTTATGGAGCTCCACACCAAGCATCTTGGTGATCCATTTCACTTGGTACTTCGCATACTGTCTTGTGCGGATTTTCATCCGTTCCACAGCCTCGGCAAAAAGCTTCCCATCACATTCACCCCCAGAAAGCCACGGCAAAAACTCTTTGAACCCGATCACCTGGAGAATGCCTTTTGTGCAGTCCGGAACTGGTTGTTGTTTCCTGTAAAACTGGTAAAGCTCGTGGATCTCCTCTAGCGCCCCTGTCTCCATCATCTTGTCCACACGCTCGTCAAGCCGTGTCTTGAGCACATCCCGCTCGCAGTATACCCAGTAAATCAATGTGTTGAATCGGAGACACGAGTCTTCTAACTCGTCTAGCTTCTGTTCCCGGTAATGCTCACTAACAGGCACTCCAGAGGTAAAGTACACCTCCAAAGACCGCACAAGCTTTCTGCGGTCCTGCGGATGAAACTTTTCGCTGATGACAGGGTCCACTTCTCGGAGCTTTTCTAAGATTTGCTCCGTGGGTCCATCTAGAAGTTGTTTCTCTTCGTCCGTGAGCTCGCGTAGTTTCGCCGGGTCTTCCTTTTCACCCACCGTCTTGTTCCGAAAGAGCAAGTTCTGCAAGTAGTAGTGCGTTCCGCCAATAATTATGGGCGTCTTCCCTCTGCTATGGATATCGTCAATGGCTCGGTTGGCCTCCTGCGAGTACCGGTGGATAAAGTACTCCTCGTCCCAACCAATATGGTCCATCACGTGGTGGGGAACTCCTTCCCGCTCCTGCATCGGGTGCTTGTTGGTAATAATGGGTGCTTTCTCATATACTTGCATGGAGTCAGCATTGATGATCTCTCCATTGACTCTTTTGGCTAGATCTATGCTAAACTGTGCTGTTAGTGTCTGAAGTGGTCTCTGGGGTCTCTCGGTCTGTTGTACATACCTGTGATTTGCCAACTCCCGTTGTCCCCACAACGGTGATGACGTTCTTCATTTTGCGTGTCCAGAAGTAATTTTTCAAGTACCTGAGATGCCGTAGAACCATCCACCATTTCTACAAACTTACCTCCGCGCGACATCATCACCTACTATCTTTATCGTCCTGCATATAGTTCCATTAATGCCTTTTACTCCGAGAACCGTATACCCTTCGTAGGGTCCCAAAGCCCCGTACGCTGCCCTCTTGGTGCTGCAAGCTGCAGAGGTTTGCCCTCGGCCATCGAGTGTTCTATGTTCTGTAGCTGCACAAGGTGGCTAATGGAGAGCTCTAATTCCCGCGCCTCCTCCCGTCGCCGGTAGAGGTACTGGTCCACGTCGTCCATTACCACGCTGCCCTTCTCCAAGAAGTCCGTGTAGAACTTTGACGCTTCGTTCAAGTTTGACACGAGCTCTAGATAGCTTGCATAGGCGTTTTCGAAGAGTTGTAGCGCCTCGAGTCGCCGTTGTTGCGATGCATCTATGGACGACTCATCCTTCAATTGGAGCTGCTCCTTTGCCCTGTGGATCTTCAGCTCCAACTCCATTTGCTTCTGTTTCAGCGTTTCCACATATTGCAAGTCTGTGTCGAACAACTTGATAAACTTCTCATACACGGGTTCGAACCGCTTGGATTCAATGGTGGTTCCATCCTCCGCGTAGTATTTCTGTGGATTCTTCTTGAACTCACTTAACACAGTTGGCAAAATATTGTGCTCGCGATTCTTGACGGCAACACTCGACTTAAGCCTTTGTCGGTTCTGCTCCAACTTCTCTGCCTCTGCTAACAAGTCACGGAGCTCTCCAATTCGCCTGCCAATAGCCGACTCTACTCGGTGGTAGCTCGTCCTCGGTATGCTCGCTTTGAGGCCCTCACGCCCGTCACAGTAAATCATGAGAATGTTCTTGATATCCTCGTACTGCCTCACGAGTATTGAGTCGCTTTCGTGGCCCTGATCGAGGTACTCTCTCATTCTCTTGATCCTGGCTGTGAGTGCGGCCGACGCAGAGCTGGACGGTTCTCTGGTCCATCTTTCGCTCCCAACCCTATTCTTCATGATCATGTCCTCCTCGCTTTCTATGTGAAGCTTCTCCTCGCACGCTCTGGCAAGGTCGTTGCATTGATAGGCAAGCTTGCCGATTTCATCCATGGAGTTTTCAATCAACCTGACACCGCCAATTTTGCGGATTTCTTGAGAGTGCAGCAAGAGCGAGTCCGGGATGTCCTCTGGTCTTTGTATAGTGTCGATCGATGCAGGAAGGTCTCTTTCGGCAAGGAACCTGGCGAACATTCTTGAGAGCGCTTCAAGAGGCTGGTCAACGTGTTCTTTGAGAAACGAGTTCTGGCGCTCTCTAAAAGCCTGAGCAACCAGTATTATAGTGAACGGAACCAATGATGCAAATGAAACCTTCGCATCTGGTCTTCGCTCAAGGAAGTTCTCCGGAAGCTCAGGAGCCACCATAGACACACCCACAATCGCCGGTAGCAGAGACTCGTCAGGAACAGGCTTCAAGTACACTAAGTCGTTGTCTTTCTCTGCAGCCTTGAGAGTTGAAGAAACGATGGATTTGAGTCCATTGAGCTCATCAATGACCTTCGTGTGAACGTAACGCTGGTTCTTGAGACCTATCTCGCATTGTCGCAGAGCAACTCGAAGATGACCGACTTGTTCTCCGTACTGAAACGTGTCTAGGGCAGCAATGGACATCCTGTAGTGGGCGACAGCAGCGAAATGGCACATCTTGACCTTGCAATGGTTTATCCAATCCAACACAATGGCCTCGGAACGACGACCGTACTCTGCAGTGGCCTCGTACAATTCCGATACCTTGACGGAGACTTTCGCAATGGCGCTATCCTTCATGTTATTCGAGAGAATCGCCTTCTGCCAGATAACCTCCTGGGCCTGAGCCAACATAAGCATCTTCAAGAACGAAAGTGTCTCCACGTCAAAGTCACGCAACGGCATGGAGATGTTCTGCAGCAAAAGATAGTCAAAGAGGCCTGCTGCGACCTTGAATTGCTTGAACGCACTCTTAAGACCCTCCTCCGTTAGCTTGCTTTGGCCGCAGGCTTCCTGTGACTTGAGAGCTGCTATCTGGAAGAGCAACTGAACCTGCTCCAGTCTCCACAGCGAGGAAACACTGTGGATGGGCTTGTGGCCTAAGGTACTGTACCACTCAAATTGCACACAATCGTCGGGAAATTTCTTGGCGATGTCGGTGATGACATGGTAGAGCTCAGTCAATGCGCTCTCGTAAGTTTCGTGGGCAACAGCATGGTCGTCTCTGGAACCCACAGATACCGTAGTCTGCAATTGCTGTGTTTTGGCGAGATCCGGCTCGAACAGAGACGCAGGCTGGAAATAGTCCTTCTTGATCAATTCAGTGAGCACCTGTTGTAGCGGAGCCACCTCGCTTATTCGAAAGGGCACGCGGAGGAGATTATTCGACATCCACGGTAGTTGTTGGGAGTTTTTGGTGTTGATGATGGTTTTGCCCAAATTGCTAGCGAATGAGATTGTGGTTGTATGCAGTCCCGTTATCAAGTAGACTTGACTGAGTTCACGAGACGATGGAGTCTGGCGGACCTCGCATCAACAGCGCGACATTCGTGTTGGTAGACGTTCGCAGCCACCTTGAGAGCCATATCTGCTTGCACCACATCCACACCAGCAGCATCAATAGCACCTAGAACATCGTCCATGGCCTCTTGGTACTGCACAGAAGCGTCATTTAATACTGAATCTGTGGAGTTGGCCGAATTGTAGAGGCTGTGCATGAGAGCAAGGCATCTTTGGTAAGCTTGAGGGGACGATTCGGGGCAGTCCACGCGTGGAGCAGGATTTTCATCTGTTTTTTCGGGAGTGGTGGTGATTGCCAGAAGCGCCTCCGTTATGTATTTTGGCTCCGGGCCATCGTCGGAGTGGGCGTAGCCCATGGACCGGGCAAAGTCTCCGGCCACCAATGCGCGGAATTGAGTCACCACCTCACGGTCCACTGGCAGAAGATGCTCCGGATCAAAGTCCTTAAAGAGACTCGGTGAAAGAATGTCCAAGCCTTTTTGGTGAGCAAGCGAGGAGGGCACGGTGGAAGACTGTAGAGCGCCATAGTCAAGTGGTTCTGGCAGATCAGCTTCTTCGTCTGCTTGTATATCCAGGAATACCAAAAGTGGAGGCCTCGTGTGAGTCTTTGGCTCAGGCAACTTGGCAAATAATGCCCTGGTAAAAGAGTTCATTTCACGTGCCGTCAACCTCCGCTTCGGTATATCTCTCTGCAGAGCCGCCAGTACCAGAGGATGTAGGATTTCTCTTGTCTTGGTCTTTATGGCCTCATCCACGTGGTCCAACTGCTCCTGTGTGGTGCCAGGTGCCGGTAAGTCCAACTTCCGCCGCTTGATGTCTTGCTCAGCAGCATCAGAAAAGAGCCTTGCCGCCGCCAGAATGTCCAGTCGCAGCTGCTGTGATTGCTTGGCCCCAGTGACGTCCTTCTTCTTTGCCTTGTTTGGTTTTTCTGTTTCCGCCGCAACGCCCTTGCGACCAGCACGTCTGTCGAAAGCGGCCTTGTCCATCTCATTCATCTCATCCTCGGCAGCGGTGTCAAAAAGCCCCGGTGGCGGTTGCCGCTCGTGCGGAATATCGGCATTGTAGTCGAACTCCTTGCGGCGTTTCTTGTTCTTCAGCTCCAAGCTAATGTTGATACCACTAGCCTTCATCTCTCTCCGCCGCTGGAGAAGCGATATCCGCTTGCTCTCCGCTAGCATACGTTCACGGTCCTTCCGCTTTGCTTTCTTCCCCTGTGTGTTACCCAAACGGGCCTTGGCTTCTGAGAGCATCTCCTGCTCGTCTTCGTCCATATCCTCCAAATCAGGTCTTGAGGGCAAACTCTCGTGGGCGTTGCCTAGCGCCGGAAGTGTCTCGATCCCCGGCCCCGAAAGCTTGAGCTCGTCATCATCCTGGTCATCTAGATCGTCTGCTTTGTCTCCATGGAGTACTCGCTCAAGAAGCTGCTGGTACCGCTCCACACACTGAGTTGGAGTTCTGCCCAATACTGGAGCGATAGATCGCCACTGATTGGGAAGAAGTTTAGCTAGTGAGAGTAGCTTATCGTCTTCTTCTTTTGTCCATGGGGACCGGTTGATGGTGGGATTTAAGAATTCGTTCCATCTGGCTTTGGCTTGTTTAGCGGTTTTCTTGGGTAATAGCGACGCCACCCGTGCCCATTGAGTGAGTCCATATTTTGAGACGGCAGCTTTGAGGATCTGGTCTTCAACATTCGTCCACTGGCCGCCTTTGACGTATATAGGAGGTGCCATTGTAGGTTGGAAGCAGAAGAGTGTGGAGAGCGATGGGTTTCGCGATAGCGCAGAGGAATATCTATGGGAAGAAAAATTAAAGTAGGAAAAAAGAAGCGACCCCGGTGAGGCTCGAACTCACGATCTCAAGATTAACAGTCTTGCGCCTTAGCCAACTTGGCCACGGAGTCTTTCTTGGAGGATGAATTAAAGTAGCTCTTTAAACTGTTGATTTGTAGATAGGGTCGGATGGTGTAGTTGTTTGTTGTTGGTTGTATAGGTTTGTATGTGGGTGGCTTTTATGTTAGATTGAATCTAAGAGTTTGGGGAAGTTTTTCGTGGATTTTTTGAAGAGGATCGCTGTAATCATTTGTACTTTTATGGGGTTCCGCTACTCGACTGCGAAATGGCAAATTCACAGTATTAAAAGTAGCACTCAGCAAAGTATAGAGAATATATAAAAATATATATAAAAATATAAAAAAATAAAAAAATGTATAAATATATGTATATTCAGAAAAATGAAAAGATAGAGTGAACAAAAGATAGATTAAAGAAAACCACGAAAACATCAATGAGAATATACTAGTACATTCACATAAATCTCTAATTCTTGTAGTGTATTGGAATTTTATCCCTCACTCTATGTAGGTATCTCCTTCGCATCAATTCGTATACTACTACTCCTACAAGAATATGGAGAATGTGGCTACAGCACTTGAGCTTGGGTTCATTGCCCAGCGGAATCTAGTCCTCCAAACAACAAACTACAATTTGTGTCTTGACAAATTGAAGGAGATTCTCTCTACAAACTACAGCATTGACAATGTGGTGGAAATCGACTTGGCCGCTATCGATTGCAACTTCGAAGAAATGGTGGAACACATGGTTTATGATGGTGGCAAAGTACACGATGTGGTGGTGTGGCGAAATTTGGAGAATATCCCAAAGGATATAGCCAAGAAGAACGCCTTGCTTAAGGTGTTGAACCAGCTAGACCAGAATAACTCCCTTAAGGCCCGCAACGAAGGAAACGAGGAGACTGAGCTCGGGAATTGCTCTATACGACGCCCACTGCTCTTTATGATCATTCCCATCATCGTAAACAAGAAGAAAATGCCCAACATCAACCCGCAAGTCAAGAACCGATTCTGGTTCTCCCAGCTCTATTTGGCCAGACTGAAGGAGCCACCATTCCGCAAATCATCATCAAGAGAGCAGGTCTCGCAGGCGAGACTCACCTTCCACAAAGTGTTCATGAATGCCCTCATCACCGAGTACGTGTGTTCTCTAATAGTGTTCACGAGGTCGCATCGGTTGTGCTCATTAGCGCCTCTCACTACGCGTCCTACACTGGAGGCGTTGGATGGGATCATGGATCTCTCCAAGGCACTTGTGGTGTTGCAAAGACGACAAGAAAAGGAAATGGGCAAGTCACCTCCGGAAGATTCTGGATTATATGTGATTCCGGAGCACGTGAAGGTGGCGTACCGGAAAGTTGGCTACTGGCTTGTAAATTGGGAGACAAACGCGGTTTTTGAAAAAGGCGGCTCTACCGCGCAAAAGAAAAACGAAGTGTCCATTCTCACTGGCGACTGGTACGGGAGTGATTGGGCCTATGTTAACGACTACTTAAAGAAGTTTGCTTCCAAAAGAAGT
This sequence comes from Osmozyma tolerans, assembly GCA_030582955.1. Classification (NCBI taxonomy): domain Eukaryota; kingdom Fungi; phylum Ascomycota; class Pichiomycetes; order Serinales; family Metschnikowiaceae; genus Osmozyma; species Osmozyma tolerans. The sequence goes on from JAJMHH010000018.1 coordinate 115,806, forward strand.
AACCATTCCACAACGGGTTACACGAATCCCATTGTTGAGGATGTTTTATCTCAGGTAAGGCCTCCCATTTGATTATCTATATTTCAGGCATTGGAATATAGCATTTATTTGTGCTAGCATTATGATATTTTATTTGTGCTAGCATTGCAATATTCATTAGTGCTAGCATTGCAGTATTCATTAGTGCACATTTGGCAATCATTTGCACTCTTTTTTTCAATCGATATGTGCATTCTTTTTTTTTTTTTTTTAGCGTTCCGCCCGTTTCGGAACACCTTGACACTTTATTGCTGCGACCACCAACAATACAAAAATCTCTATACCCACAATAAACCTCACCTTAATCTAATATACAATATAAAAAGTAAAGTCGAGGCAGATTAATCCTAGATCTCCCGTAAAAAGTACAATCCCGATATTCCGTGGAAACACTACCCTGTGTACAGGTCCCACCAGTGCCTCCGACAATTTTAGCCACCCTCGAATCACAATTGGCTCTTGATTACATAATCCAACGACTACACAGAGTGTTTCCCCCGGTTCTCACCACACAAACCCCTCGCCAAATACTTCTCGACAACCACTTCCTTTTCCCTTCACAAAAGCCACTTCAACGACACAAAACCTTTCACCAAGTCGAAATTTCTCTTCATCAAGCTCATTGAAACCCTACAATCTTTGTCAGCTTTAAAGAGAATTTATTCTTGTCAATTCCCCCTTTGGTTTTGTAAATTGATTTTTTTTTTGTTTTTTTGAACACTAAAAAAAAAAAAAAAAAAAGAAGTTAACAACACACCAAATCTACTTTCCAATTCTTTTGTATTCTAAGTGCTTGTGTTTTTAATCCGGGAGTCCTACAATCATGTCCGACATCCCAATCAACTTTACCCAATTGGCCCAATTGACCGAATTGGGAATAAGCCAACAATCGCTCGACTTCAAATCAACCACTCTTGAATCTGATCACTATGTCTGTGTTCGTGAGTCCGGCGCCCAAGGCAATACCGTGGCTATCGTCGACGCCCATAACAACTTCGAGGTTACCAAAAAGAACATGACCGCTGACAACGCCATCATGCACCCTACAGAAAACGTCATTGCCTTGAGAGCTAACGGCGTTGCTTTGCAGGTATTCAACCTTGGCACTAAACAAAGATTGAAGTCTTTCACTATAGACTCCCCAGTTGTCCTCTGGAAATGGTTGACCAATGATGTGTTGGGTGTCGTGACCGCCACCGACGTGTTCATCTGGTCCATTTTTGACGGCACAAACAATGGCCCAGAAAAGCTCACCGAGAGACACCACTCCCTCAACAACTGCCAGATTATAAACTTTGTGGCCGAGCCTGACCTAAATTGGTTTGCCATCAACGGTATCGCCCAAGAGGACGGCCGTGTTGTCGGCCACATCCAATTGTTCTCCAAAGCAAGAGGTGTTTCGCAAGCCATCGAGGGTCATGTTTCTAGATTTGCTCAGATCCAATTAAGCGGCGCTCCTTCCCCTACGAAGGTCTTCTGCATTGGTAATAAGAACGCCAACAGTCAGGGTAGCTTGCATATCATTGAGATTGACCATGTCGACGGCAACCCTCCTTTCCCAAAGAAGACTGTCGACATCTTCTTCCCTGCTGATGCCAACAACGATTTCCCAATCAACTTGCAGGCCTCCGACAAGTACGGTATCATCTACATCTTGACAAAATATGGTTTCATCCACTTATATGATATCGAGACCGGCTCCAACTTGTTCGTGAACAGAATCACTGCTGATCCTGTCTTCACTGCTGCGTCCTACAATAACGGCACTGGTATCATCACCATCAATAAGGCGGGTCAGGTGTTGGCTGTCGAGGTGGCTAAGGACAAGATCATCCCTTACGTCTTGGAGAAATTGTCCGATGTCTCTTTGGCCTTGTCTCTCTCTGCACGTGGTGGCTTCCCAGGTGCCGAGAACTTGTTCAACCAGCAATTCCAGAACTACTTGAACCAAGGCGACTACTCAAATGCTGCCAAGGTGGCTGCTTCCTCTGAGCAGTTGAGAACACAGGATACCATCAACAAGTTGAAGCACATCACCCCTCAACCAGGCCAGATCTCCCCAATCTTGCAATACTTCTCCACCTTGTTGGACAGAGGAACTTTGAACAAGTACGAGTCCATCGAGCTTGCCAAGCCTGTTCTTCAACAAGACCGCAAGCCATTGTTTGAAAAATGGTTGAAGGAGGAGAAATTGACCTCCTCAGAGGAGTTGGGTGACATTGTCAAGTCTTACGACACTACCTTGGCTTTGGCTGTTTACTTGAGAGCTGGTGTGAATATCAAGGTTGTCTCTTGTCTTGCGGAGTTGGGCCAGTTCGACAAGATTCCAGCTTACTGCCAGAAGGTCGGTTACCAACCCGACTACACTAGCTTGCTTCAAAATTTGGTTCGTATGAACCCAGACAAAGCAAGTGAGTTCGCCACCTCTTTGTTAGCCACTGGTGATGCCAACTTGAACATCGAGACCACCGCTGACTTGTTCTTTTCTCAAAACTATATTCAACAGGGTACCGCATTTTTGTTGGATGCTTTGAAGAGCGACACGCCTTCTGATGGCCACTTGCAGACTAAGGTGCTTGAAATCAACTTGTTGCATGCACCTCAAGTTGCTGATGCCATTTTGGGTAACCAAATGTTCAGTCACTACGACAAGCCAAGCATTGGTAAGTTGTGTGAAAAGTCTGGCTTGTTCCAAAGAGCCTTGGAGCACTACGATGACTTGAAGGATATCAAGAGAGTCATTGTGCATACCAATGTCTTGCCAGCTGACTGGTTGGTGTCTTACTTTGGCCAATTGAATGTTCAGCAGTCGATGGCTTGTTTAAATGAGTTGATGAAGGACAACTTGCAACAAAACTTGCAAATTGTTATTCAAGTTGCTACCAAGTACTCGGACTTGTTGGGTCCTTTGAACTTGATTAAGCTTTTCGAGACTTACAAGTCCAACGAAGGTAAGTACTACTACTTGTCTTCAATTGTCAATTTGACTCAGGACCCAGATGTGGTTTACAAGTACATCGAGGCTGCTGCCAAGATCGGCCAAACCAAGGAGATCGAGAGAGTTGTCAGAGACAACGATGTTTACAATGGTGAAAAGGTGAAGAACTTCTTGAAGGAGGCTCCTTTGGAAGACCAGTTGCCATTGATCATCGTTTGCGACAGATTCAACTTTGTTCACGATTTGATCTTGTATCTTTACAAGAACAAGTTTTTCAAGTTTATCGAAGTTTACGTGCAACAGGTCAACTCTGCAAACACTCCTCAAGTTATTGCTGGTTTGTTAGATGTTGACTGCGATGAAAACATCATCAAGAACTTGTTGATGTCCGTGTTGGGTAGAGTCCCACTCAAGGAATTGGTTCAAGAAGTCGAAAAGAGAAACCGTTTGAAGATCTTGTTGCCATTCTTGGAGAAGACTTTGGAGGGCGGTTCCAATGACCAAGAGGTGTACAACACCCTCGCTAAGATTTACATTGACTCCAACAACAGCCCTGAGAAATTCTTGCAAGAGAACAACAACTACGATACCTTGTCTGTGGGTAGATACTGTGAAAAGAGAGACCCATACTTGGCTTACATTGCATACTCGAAGGGCGGCAATGATGAAGAGTTGATCAACATCACCAATGAGAACAAAATGTACAAGTACCAGGCCAGATACTTGTTGGCAAAGTCCGATTTTGGTCTCTGGGACCGTGTCTTGTCAAATGACAATGAAGACAGGAGACATTTGATTGACCAAGTGATCTCCACTGGTATTCCAGAATTGAGTGACCCTGAGCCAATTTCCGTCGCTGTCAAGGCTTTTATGGAGAACGACTTGCCAAATGAGTTGATTGAGCTTTTGGAGAAAATTATCTTGGAGCCATCTCCATTCAACGACAACTCGTCCTTGCAAGGTTTGTTGATCTTGACTGCTATCAAGGCTGACCCAAGCCGTGTGGCCAACTTGATCGAAAAGCTTGACAAGTTCGACCCTAATGAAATTGCTCCATTGTGTATCGACAACGACTTGTTCGAGGAAGCTTTTGAAGTTTACGACAAGTTTGAGCAAAGAACCGACGCAATGAAGGTCTTGGTGGAGGACATTATGTCTTTGGACAGAGGTGAACAATACGCAGAGAAGCACGAGCTTCCAGAGTTGTGGTACCAATTAGGTACCGCTCAATTGAACGGTTTGCGTATTCCAGAGGCTATTGAGTCTTATGTCAAATCCAAGAACCCAGAGAACTACGAGCAAGTGATTGAGATTTCTGAGCGTGCTGGTAAGGAGGATGAATTGATTCCTTTCTTGGACATGGCAAGAGAAACCTTGAGAGAGCCAATCATTGACAACGCCTTGATCAACTGCTACGCCTCGATGGGCAAGTTGTCCGAGATCGAGAAGTTCGTTGCAGGTCCTAATGTGGCAGTCTTGGAGGATATGGGTGACAAGTTGTTCGAGGCCAAGAACTACAAGGCCGCAAGAATCTTGTACTCCAATATCTCCAAATACTCCAAGTTGGCAACAACCTTGGTCTATTTGGAAGACTACCAGTCTGCTGTCGATTGCGCCAGAAAGGCCTCCAATACTCAGGTGTGGAAGCAAGTCAACAGTGCCTGTATTGAAAACAAGGAATTCAGACTTGCGCAAATTTGTGGTTTGAACTTGATTGTGGACGCCGAAGAATTGCCAGAATTGGTGAAGACTTACGAATACAACGGCTACTTCAATGAAGTGATTGCCCTCTTTGAGAGTGGTTTGGGCTTGGAGAGAGCACACATGGGTATGTTCACTGAACTTGCCATCCTTTACTCCAAGTACAGCCCAGACAAGGTGATGGAGCACTTGAAGTTGTTCTGGTCTAGAATCAACATTCCTAAGGTGTTGACTGCTTGCGAGAACGCTCACTTGTACCCAGAAATGATTTTCTTGTACTGTCACTACGAGGAGTGGGACAACGCTGCCTTGACTATGATGGACAAGTCAGAAGTTGCTTTCGAGCACTCCTCGTTGAAGGAGATCATCGTGAAGGTTTCCAACTTGGAAATCTACTACAAGGCCATCAACTTCTACTTGAAGGAGAACCCAACACTTCTTGTGGACTTGATGTCAGTGATGATTCCTAAACTCGACTTGCCTAGAGTGGTGAGAATGTTCGTTAAGTCGGACAACTTGCCCTTGATCAAGCCATTCTTAATTTCCGTTCTTGATAAGAACAACTCCATTGTCAACGGCGCTTACCACGACTTGTTGATTGAGGAACGTGACTACAAGTCATTGAGATCAGCAGTGGAGAGCGAAACGAGTAACAGATTTAACTCTTTGGACTTGGCAGAGAGATTGGAAAACCACGATCTCATTTTCTTCCGCCAGATCTCGGCCACGTTGTACAGCAAGAACAAGAAGTTCGCCAAGGCTATTCAAATTTTGAAGAACGACAAGTTGTGGCCCGACTTGATCAAGACCGTTGCCGTTTCGAAGTCCAAGAAACTCGCACATGAGCTCTTGGACCACTTTGTGGAAACCGGTAACCACGAGTGTTTCGCAGCACTCTTGTACGCTGCCTACGGTCTTATTGACTACGACTATGTCGTTGAATTGGCGTGGTTGCACAACTTGGGCAACTTTATCAAGCCATATGAAATCTCCATTGCTTATGAGAACCAGAAGAAGCTTGATGAAGTACACGAGGACTTGGAGAAGAGAAAGGCCGCAGAGGAAGCCGAAGACGAGCCAGCATCAGTTCAGCCGTTGATGATCACCAACGGGCCTGCCATGGGCATGAACACCACTGGCTTGGGGTACCAGCCGACGGGGACTGGATTTGGAAATGCATTCTAATAAAAAAGGGTGGAATGAGCTTGATAGTTGATCCGGTGATAGTTTAGTAGGGTTTACTATCATTTGGAAAAGCAATCGAGACCCATTTTACCTTGTGCATTTGCAAGTAATAGAGGAAAAGAGAAAAAAAGAATACAACGAGGTGTATACATGAATAAAGAATATCAGGAATATTGTGTTCAGTAATAAAGGTATTATATGCAGTGACGGTGACGTAAATGGTCATAGTAGGTGATGAGAATCAAGATGACGCAATATGTGGGAGAAAGTCAGCGTTAGCGAGCGGATGCGGCAATTCACGAGAGCACCTTCTATGTAAGAGCGGGCTGCGCCAGATACCAGAGTGCACGAAACATCTTCGATACAGGAGACACCGCAGAGAAGGGATATGGAAGGAGGAGATTTTGCAGATTTTGCTCCACGGGCAGGTAACTCAATAACCACACGGCGAGCTTCCAAGTCGCAGTCAATGGAAAGCGGACAAACGGCGGGACTATGAGAGGCAATTCCGAATTGCTGCTCGGTCATGGCGGCCAAGTGGGCAAATTTATCATGCTTGTACTGAACAGACAAGAGGCAGTCGCGCACAGCAAAGGCAAATCGGCGGACACCTTTTTCTTCATTGGCATTGTGCAAGAGAGTATGGAGGGAGTCGAGAGGCACAAACGCCGGAGTTGTGTAGCGGAAAACCAGCCAGTCGTAGTGGTGGGATTTGGACTGGACACGGCGGAGGATGATGTAATGAGGCGTTAAGAAGCGGTTTGTTCTATGGCACAAGACGTCGAAGCGCAAGCCCAAGAGGGCATCGGCGGATGTGTCATATAGCTTATCGCTGATGGGGAATGCCGTAACTCCAGTGAGTCTGTATATTGACTCGATAAGCGCTAGGTGGCTGTTGGAGGTGTGTTTCAGGATAGCTAGGGCTGATTCATGGAGAGACTGAGGCGGTGGAGTGGGAGCCTGGTCGTTGCTTGGGGAAGAATTAGACAAAGAGGCCGAGAAGTACTTTTTGATCAGTGAATCGAAGTAGGATTCCAGGATAAGCGGTGGGATATCGTCGGATGGAGATGGTTCTTCTTGGGGACGCGACGCAGATAAGTTGGGTGGTTTGGAGATGTTTCTGTTTCTATGGTCGTGCTCGAATTGGGCGATATCTCTTAAGAGAGAATCATTTTTGGATTTGAGAAGCGGTAGTGATGACTCGAGATCAGCGATTTCCGCTCGTAGATTGTCGATTTCCACGCTGTGTTCTTCATCTGTTGATGTTGACATTAGTTTGTATGGTCGTGCGCGGTGGCCAGGCAGATGGCTCATTGAAATGCGTGGTTACAGGAATACTTATGGTCAGGAGGAAGAACTTCATGTTATTTACAGAATATGGCAGGATGTTGCAGAATGCTGGTTTTCTTGTCAGAAGCTTTGATTACATAATCAATTATAACATGAGAGGGTTCTTGATTATGTAATCACATCTATAGATTTCTTGATTACATAATCAACTATAACATATATAGAGGGTTCTTGATTACATCTATAGATTTCTTGATTACATAATCGATTAACTTAGATATCGGCAACGGCTAGTTTCTCGATGTTTAAGCGATTTCAGCAGGAGAGAATAAAAAGTGCACAAGATGCACTAACGGCAAAATTGTTTGCTCCTGCAAGAACGTGATAGAGAGAAAAAAAGTAAGACAGACAGGGAGAAAATGAAGAATGTAGATTTGGATCATTTAGCCGATGTGGGAATCAAGTTGGGCAATACATTATTTTTTTTTTTTTTTTTTTTTTTTTTTTTTTTTGCCCAGGAAAAAGTCTTGAGTAGACCGTTGGTGGCAGGTCAAGGGAGTTTGCTGTTTTGGGTAGAGGAGTTTCCGAGTCGGGAGAGCATACCACACAGGCTAGGAAAAGGAATGAATATGGCGGAGAAAGAGAAGGGAGAAGAATAGGGAAGAGTAGGGAGAAAGAGGTAATCGGAGATGATAACGGAAGATTAAGTAGAAAGTCGAGATGTAACAAAGAAAGGAGGTAATGGTGATTAATAGTAAAGTTCAAAGAAATGATTCAATGAAAAAACAACAGAGAAAAAGAAAGCATTCTGTGCATTCTGTAAGTGCGAGGAGGGAAGCGCCGTTACCGCCGGTTGTTGATTCTCACGTGGCCCGCGAAACATGGTCCTCCCCGATTCGGGGGAAAAAGCAACGATTTGGAGCGTTATCACTACGCTTCTATTTTGGGCGTCACCCTGAGGAAAAGAATTGAGTACAAGGGAATGAAAAGGGATAATGTATGGAAATTCGTATAAGAAAATTTTATAGGAAAATTGGGGCCAAAGAGATAATTAAAGAATTTTAAATCCACCTTGGCAGAAAATTACCATGTTGTTTAATGATGACTTTTCTTTTCCAAGCTTTCCGCAGCCTCTATAATCATGGTGTGCATAGTGCTCCTCCCGGACGGCCAAAACTTCACAATAGCATTTTTTATAGAATCCCATTCTACTGTGGAGAACGTAATGTAAAGTTTGCGGAATTTGGTTGAAATTTTACAAAATTGTTAGATTGCAAAAACTGGTATATATTTTCTTTCTTTTTGTTTTTTTCTTTTATTTCTTGTTTTTGGTCTTGTTTATCTTTTGTTTAAATCAACGGCAAAAATCGGAATCTCCATTCAAGGAAATGCCCCATCCTTGTTTGGACCTTTTCTTCTAAGGGTTATGCCGCACTGCTTGTTGGTTCTTTTTTGTACCCTTTGCGGTATGCACTGAAGACAATAACAAAGATGCGCACCGAGGACGCCCGTGGTGCTGCATTTCTTAATACGGTACTGTCTTGACGTCTATAATAACAATTCGGAAAAATCCACCGCAAACATAAGGACGGCCGAAGGAGTTACAAAAAAAAAAAAAAAAAAAAAAAAAAAAAAAAAAAAAAAAAAAAAAAAAAAAAAAAAAAAAAAAAAAAAAAAAAAAAAAAAAAAAAAAAAAAAAAAAAAAAAAAAAAGAAGAAAATAATAATAATAATTAAAAAAAAAGGCACAGAAAAGGAATACCTTCCTTTATACATTTCTTACCTCCGTCACTAATAAAACCCTCAAATCCCGCCCTCTGCATCCTTAATAGTCCCTTGCGTTATCTCCCTCGGACTAAACGGCTGTATATTTATATATCCATCTGCCCCCCCATCGCAATTTTTTCAAATCTTGATCCTGATCTTCTCCCTTTTGTCATCTTCAGACATAAATACATCCCCATTCTCCACCCCCTCCCATCATGTTCCTACTACCCTTTATCTTCCTTCTATATCTTGCCGCAGCCCTAGACCTTGATCTCTGCGCTTCCAATAATTTGGGCTCCTCCCATTCCTCGTCAGAGTTCATGTCTAATGGCCTTTGCAAAACAAGATGCTCCCAGAATGGTTGGGCTGTGGCAATCACTCAAAAGTACGATTGTTGGTGTTCTAATGATGTCCCTCAAGATACCGTCTCTTTGCATCAGTGCAATACTGGCTGCCCAGGTTTCGCTGAACAGGAACTGTGTGGTGGTGATGGTCTTTACGGTTATGTAATTTTGACCTCTCCATCCCTGACCGTCGGTGCTTCTTCCTCCCTGTCTCTGTCTCTGACTCTGACTCTGTCGCTGTCTACATCATCTACATCTACTGAATCCTCCACCGAATCCCCCACTGAATCTACTGAGCCCTCACAATCCACTGAATCTACTCAATCTCCGCTGTCAATATTTCTACCAAGCACATCCACTCATCTGTCGTCAACTCCTCCATCCACATCGGCAAGTCCAACCCCAACCCTGACTTCATCTGTGGCCCCTGCCACCTCCTCCACTGCATCTACTACTTCGTCTAGTACATCTAGCTCAACTCCCCCTTCTACTTCCTCATCCAGCTCATCCAGCTCCGATTCTAGCACTAGCTCCAGTACAAGTTCTAGTGATCGCTCCAGTACTAGCTCTAGTGAGAGCTCTAGTGATAGCTCCTCCCATCCGTCTGTGGTGACAGTTGAAACAACAGTCGTCCCTGCTTCAACAAACTCTGCATCGCCTCACCTCGTATCCACGAGATACATCACGCAGATGGTATCGCCCACAAGCCTGGCTTCTTCAAACGCCGGTGATAACAACAAGTCCTTTTTCCACCTGACAGGTAAAGTTGCTGGCACTTTCACTGCAGTGGGAGTGGTTGTGGTTGGACTCGTGGCTGCATTGCTATACTGCTGTTGTTGTGGCGCTGGACGTCGCAACGATGACTATTCCGATGAGGAGAACCAGTACTCATCAGACGAAATGTCCATGGCTAACGAAAAGACAGCGCCCGTCAACGACGACGCCAAAAACTCTTCACGTGCAAACACCACTCTCACACGGGACAATTCAAGCAAATCCATCATGTCGCTCTTCAACGCTGTTCCTTTCGCTAGTGGCGGAAGCAATGGTACTGGAGGATCCGGCGTGGGGCGGAGCTTATCGAAGAAGAAACTTAATCCAAGCAAAGAGAGCCTTCAAGGAGGAGACCATCCGATGTTCCCTATTCTGGAATTTGACCATCGTTTGGATCCAACCACCATGTTCTCTACAACGAACGAGTCCAAGTTTTCTTTCGCTGACGAAAACGATTATTCTCGACGCATCTTGCATATCACCAATCCAGAGTAACCTTTTTTTTTTTTTTTTTTTCTTTCAACTTTTTGGTTTAGTTACTAATGCTTAATGTTCGCTTGTGTGCGTTCGCTTTCCCCATAACCTTACCCTAGTATATATACATTCAATTAATATCGGACGTTCCCTTCTTTCTTGTAATCTTCTTGTTACTCTTCAACTTTGCTCAAGTTCTTGAAATCTTCCGGTTCTTCTTCAACTTTGCTCAAATTCTTGAAATCTTCTGGTTACTCTTCAACCTTGCTCAAATTCTTGTAATGGGGTTGCTTTTCGTAGGCATTAGGACTAGGATCCCGCTTGCGAGAGCTTTCTTGATGTCCCCGACGGCCGTGGTTACAACTGTCGTTATGATCATGCTCATTGTCAGAGGAATCAGACGAATCCAGGTCACTGGAACTGTCGGAGGAACACTCACCAAACTCTCTTTGTGGGTGGAAAATGCAGCATATCTTTGTCTTCTTCTTATTCATGTGTTCGTTATCCACAACATCATCAGTCCACCTAACAGAGTTGCGACTCTTCTTCTTGCTCTTGCTGTCTGAAGGCCTGAGATGTAGAACTGGTTGCGGTTGGGCGGATTGATTTTCCGTTTGTGGCTGTGTTTGTGTTTGCGTTCTGCTTTGCGAGCTCGATCCGCCCAGCGGATTTTGGTATTGACTCATTATGTGTGGTTCCAAGAAATTGCACGCTTTTGGTGACACTATATTCTTAACTTGCGGCCCAATATTCTGGTCATGTGACCCAGTGCGAGTCTCCACCTTCTGATGGCTACCTACAGAAATAAACCGGAGACAACAAAGAGTCAATAACAGAAGAGGAACAGAGGAGGAAGAAAATGGAACCTAAAATAATTAATTTCTAAACAATAAACAAAGTGAAAGAACAAATAGATCAAAAATTAAAAACTTGCATCAAAAATAAGATCTGAAGTGTCAACAGAGGCTGTGTCGGCAATGGAAACATCTATAGACCATTCCCGTAAAATTCGGATGTAAAAACTACTGGATCATCTCTAAAGATTGAATATTCTTGGTGCTGCGGGGGAGACATCCTTAAATCAATTATTTTGATTTTTTCGGATTTGCGCCTATAGTGTCATCGAGCGGAAATCCCCGTGTTGGGCGGCTAAACACCTCGGCAACATGCCGGAAAAAAAAAGAAATAAACAGACGGAAACTAACTAATTGTCGTCAGTCAAGATTTTAATTTTCCATAAGTTCCGACCCCGTGACGGAAAAACATTTATTATTTCTTGATGATCTTTGGTGTTTACTTGGATTCGTGTATTCAATATTAAACATTATGAGCCGTCCAATACCCGTCTCGTTAACTCAAAGAAAAAATAATTATTATCATCGAAGTAGTTTGCATAAGCGATTTCCTGAAACCTTGAAAGAAGATATAGAAGTGACACTGACACGATTTTGTAGAATAACATATGCAATAGCGAAAAAAAAGCTTTTTTCAAGCTTGTTTCCTTAGTCTACAGAATTAAAGGTAAAGCTAGTAATAGCTACACAAACCACCCCTCGTTCTACTTCAGAAATCCTCCCGGTGGCCAAGCTGGCTAAGGCGCGAGACTGTAATGTTGATTGTTATCTTGAGATCGGGTGTTCGACTCACCCCCGGGAGATTTCTCTAAGCCTTTATGGCCAAGTTGGTAAGGCACCTCACTAGTAATGAGGAGATCGTCAGTTCGAATCTGGCTGAAGGCACTTTCTTTTTAGTATACTTCTTCTAATTTATCGTATTGTAAAGTATAACATACGTGCACGTTGATTGAGAATGTTTCTTTTCTCTTCTCGTGCAATAATTTCTCCTGCATATACCAGGGCGCACTTTTCCATACCACAAGTTAGTCTGGGCGCGGAAATTATATGCATGATCACAAACCATTTTCCATTATCTTGGCAAGAAAGTCTTGGCAATACTAAGGCGAAGAAAAAAGTGACCTTGCCGCAGGCGATACATATATATAATGCAATCACCTTAGACGCTCACCACCGCCCTAGGACCATCTCAGTTTTTCTTCCACACAACGCAAAGAATTTAAACAACCGGTATACTTTAATTTATAAGAAGTATCGTTTTTCATTTGGTTTGATTAATCGCTACCCCTGGTTTTTATATTCTTTTTTATCTTTCATTTTTAAATTTATATCCTCATTTAGCTTATCGCCTATATTTGGGCTCCGCAAAAGAGAAAATACCACATCATGTCCTACAACTATAACCTTCATCCGGTCACATACCTTAACGCTACATCAGACAAGGTGATTGACTCCGAACTTGATTTTGATCTTGATGGCGTCTCGGATGTTGTTTCAGCAAACTCTCCTATTACTCAATCCTCATCTAATGGTTCCCCACAGACGTCATTCACGTCCCAGCTGTCAGAGAACTCCCCCCTTCCACAGAATCTTCACATGAAGATGGGTAAGGATTTGAACACAACAGACTTGTTCGCTCAGCAACCACAACAACCTCAACAGCCACAACTGCAATACCACTATCATGACTCCGTCTCTGGTGCCATGTTCAACAACGAGGCCAATATTCAACACCACAACCAGCCCCAACAGCAACAGAATAACGTTGCTCAGTCCTTTGACTCAAAGCAACCAGTCGACCAAAAGAAACCAAAGAAGACTTACAGAAAGGTCACCGAGGCCGACATGAAGGGCCCATTCACTTGTCAGTGGAAGGATTGCTCTCTCATCTTCGATGCTCCTGAAAAGTTGTACGACCACTTGTGTGACGAGCACGTTGGAAGAAAGTCGTCTAACAACTTGTCTTTGACTTGTCACTGGGACAACTGTGGCACCACCACCGTTAAGCGTGACCACATCACCTCACACTTGCGTGTGCACGTTCCCTTGAAGCCCTACCACTGCGAGCAGTGTCCAAAGTGTTTCAAGAGACCTCAGGATTTGAAGAAGCATCTTAAGATCCACGAGGACGACTCGGAGCGCAAGTCAAAGAAGTACGAAAAGTCCAGAGATGGCCACCAAGTTGCTCACCCAATGTACCCTATGGGTGTTCATTACCCTATGGAGTCGGCTCCAATGTACTACAGAACCTTGGGCAACGAGATGACCCACCGCCAGGAGCTCTTCGATGTTGGTTCTTCTATTCACCCTCAACACAGACACAGCATGCCAGACTCTAGAAAGAGGAACTTTGACCAGAACTCACATGTCATGAACAACATTCTTGGAGACTTCAACTTCTACGGCGCTGGTGACCAGTCAAAGAGGGCAAGAATGGAACCAACTTACAACATGGACATCTACAACAAGTTGAGTCATATTGATGAGTCTTTGAACTCCCCATCGGTCAAGGCTCCACAGCAAGGCAATGCTTATGGATCCAACCCTAGCTCCAACCACTCGTCGCTCAGTTCTCAAGGATCTGTGTTCAGCAACAACAACAACGGCTACAACAATAGCGGCTCGATGTCTTACCCTGGCACTAACAACAACTCGTCTTATGCTCCACCTCAGACGAACTTCTACGAAGCAGAGAAGTTCTTCAACAACTTGTCACTCTCTATCGAGATGCAGTACCAGAACATGCTTGGTGGTGGCAACCAGCCAGCCATGAACAATGGTTACCAAACACAACAAGGTGCACCTCTCTCGCAGCAGACCCAACAAGGTCTTTACCCAATGTTGCCACAACAGGCTAACAAGCCTTACGAAGCGGGCAACAGCTTTGTCAACAACCACAACAACGGATACAAGCCTAGGTTCCCACAGGTTAACAGGCAATACGGCAACAGCTTGCTTGGCAACACACATGGTGCTTTGGACTTTGACAGCGTCAGCACTACGCAAAAGTCAGGACAAAAGATTGGCGAGGAAGGCAAGGAAGAGGAAGCAAGCAGAAAGTCAGAAGATGAGGAGATCTTGGCTAACTTCAGCAAGTTGTCAGTTCAAGACGATAAGTTTGACATCAAGACTGTTGAGAAGCACAGAGAGATGGTCAGATATGTTTGCGAGCAATTAGCAGGCATTATCAAGAACATTGAGAGCAGTGACGACAAGAGCGAGAAAAAGGAGCAATCTCTGGAGAGTCTGAGACTCTATCCTACAGTCAAGGCGTTCTAAAATTTTTTTTATTATATTCATTCATTTTACTTCATGACTTGCACTTCTAGGAAGGATGCTGGGCGATCTTTTGATGTTGTTTTATTTTTGGGACTGGATAGTTTATCCGATTGGTTTATTAGATTGGTTTAATATTGGTATTTATGCAGTTTGCAGTTTGTAGATCTACAGTGGATGGATATTTACAACGTAGCAATATATACAGATGATCGGATAACGTCACTTTGTTTCCATAAGCACGCCAGAGCCAAGAACGATGTTTCCGTCATACAAGACAATGTTCTGGCCCGGAGCCATGGCCCGTTGTTCATGTTGCAAAGACATAGCAACATCAGAGCCGCGAATGGAAAAGTCAGAAATGGGCACAGGTTTCTGAAGAGAGCGGAATTGAATGGAAAGGCCACCAGGAGAAAAATCCACTGAAGGCTCTACAAGCCATTCCCACAGACCCACTCTTATATTTTTCGAATAAAGAGCAGGATGATCTTTCCCCCTAACAATGACTAGCTCGTTGGTTTGCTTCCTTTTTTCACTAACAAACCAAATGCCCTGGTACCGCGGATCCCCCTGGGGCATGGAGATACCGGAGCGTTGCCCCACAGTAGCGTGCCAGATCCCCTGGTGCTGGCCCCACACTTTACCGTCTTGCGTGATGATGTTGCCTGGTTTGGGTGGAATGAACTCATCCAAGAAATGGCGGAATTTGGTGTGGTCTGGGCTAACAAAGCAGAGTCCTTGCGAGTCCGGCTTGGATGCGGTGTGAAGATTGAATTGTTCCGCCATCGCCCGCACCTGCGGTTTGGTGTAGTGGCCCAATGGCATAAGAAGCCGCGGAAGCACTTGTGGAGATATATTGGCCAAATAATACGACTGGTCTTTGTTGCCATCGTACGCACGGATTAGCTTGGCCGATCCATAACCGCTGTTTTCAATGCGGGCATAGTGGCCAGTGGCAAGCCACCATTTGTGCTCCTTATTAGCGTACTTGGCTGCAAGATGGTCCATCATCACCCCGAACTTGATGAACCGGTTACACCCAAGGTCCGGGTTTGGCGTCATGCCGTTCTCGTACATCTCGATCATGGGCAAGAATACCTGAGACCAGTAGTCTTTTTCGAAGTTGACCCTCTCACACGGAATACCAATGGACTCACATACTCTCTGGACGTCGTTCCACTCTCCTTCGGTGCACTTGGCTGATTGCGACCAGTTTGCCATATAGACACCCTTGACATTCTTGTATTTTGCTGCGTATATTGCCGCTGTCACCGACGAATCCACTCCTGAGCTCATGGCCACTACAACATGATCTGTAGGTGCTGGCACTGCTTCGCGGTAAGCGTGAGGCTCTGGTACACTGGGATGCGGGTGGAGATGCTGGACAAATGTACGTGCTGGGTAATTATATCTGAGTATTGGAGACCGTAGTAGTCCTGGGCGTCGGAGAATCCCTATCATGCTTCGCCCTACATCATATCCATGAGTAGCGATGTTCATCTCAATGTCTTATGTGCACCACCGCAATGTCCCTATCTCACTCTCACTGTCCACTCTCACTCTCACTGTCCACTATCTCTTTATATATATATCTACTGCGACGGCCAGAAAAAATATATTGTACATAGTAGCTTGTTTTGGGCTGTCGTGTATCCTCCCCCTCTCTGATTTTTGCCTCATGCCGACCAGAATTGGTACGCCTTGGGCTGTGCTATGCTCACTGGCAAAGCATCTTCCTGCTTCTCTTCCGCCTTCTCCACATCCATGTCCGCGTCGTCCTTCTTGCCGTCAAGGTCAATCTTGTTGAAGTTCTTGTTGATCTCATTGATGTTAATTGGTGTCAAGAGCTCAGCCAACAATGGCTCCAACTCTGGGTTCTTGTTCTCCTTTTTGAACTTGCTCACCTTCTCAAAGTTTAACCATCTCTCAATGAGTGCTTGCTTCCGTTGTAAATTGAGCAAGTTCTCCGTCTTTATGAGATCTGCCTCTAGGTGGTTGATGAGCTTCATCTTGGCATCAAACTTCTCCAACGTCAACTCAATCACTTGGTTGATGAGGTTGGTCTGGTCAACCACCGTTTGCTCTGCATTCTTCTTGGAATTCTCTTCAAGTACCTTCTTTCCTTGCTCCGACTCGATCAACTTCTTGGCCACTTCTTGGATTATTGTATCCTTGTCAAAGCTCTTCTTCTCAATCTCCGCCTCCTCCTCCTTTGGCTCAAGGAGCTTGTGCAAGTACCTGTCCTCAATTGGCAACTGCAAGAATTTCACCAAACATTCCTCTCTTGACTTCGTGGCAACATGCTCGCTGATTTTTTCCCATTGTCCATTGTTGTTGATGAACAACGACTGGCCATTGTTGTCGACAGTAGCATACATCTCGACACCCTCCAAAAGAAGCAAAACTTCTTGCTCACTCCAGTCCGCATGCTTCAAACCTTCTTCGAGTTTCACAAAGTCTGAGGCAACGAAGTTCAGAGGGAAGAGTCCTTGTTCATACACTTCTTTGCTGATCACCAGTGGTCCCATCGGGCCTCCAGCCAGGGTCTTGTTTTTGAGATTGTGGTACCTGACTTGACTCACATCGTTTGACGTCTCATTGCAGAAGTACAGCACTGAGCTTGGAGCATTCTGTTGCGATTGCTCTTCGAAGATGTTCTTTGTCACCTCCAAATTGAGTGGTATTGGGTCGTGGTCTTCTTTCTTGATGGTCTCAGAAGACTCGGCCTGCTTATCCAGAACGTCATTAGACTCACTGGGGAGCGAAGAGTGGCCATCTTGCTGTGGAGGTTTCTCTGCTTTCTTGACTTTAATGTTTTCGGGGACAAAAGGAGCCAAGCCCTGGGGTGTGTCCAAAGTGACTTGGAAATGACCAGTGAACTGAGGGCCCACAAGGTTTGGCTTTGTACGAGGATCAATTTGGTAGTTGATCAATCCCCACTTCTCCAAAAACCGGTGTATGCGGATGATGGAGGCGACGTCACCAGCCAAGTTACGACGAATGGCGGTGATGGTCAAGTACTCGATAGGGTTGATTCTGTAGGAATTGATCATGAAGTCTCTCATGTTCTTGTAAACTTCGGGAGTCTTGTACACAGACTTGGAACTTTCTTCGGAGGCAGTCTTTGGCGGGAAAAAGTCGGGAAACAGCTTCTTTTCAATGGCATGGACGGTATTCATGTCGAACCACTTAGCAAATGATGGAATGACCACATGTCTGGATTGTTCTATAAGGTAGGTTTTCGCTTTTTCCTGGAACGAGGCTCTTAGTTTCTCAAGGTCGGTGGCCTCAGCTTCCTTTTCTTCTTGAGGCGCTTTGGTGGCAGCGTCGGTTGCCTCTGTGTTGTTTTCTTGCGCCGAAGGAGCAATTTTCTCGTCTTGCACCTCTGTAGATGTTTGTTGTTCAGGAGCTGGTTCTGACATGGCGGGTGGGATTTATGTGCACGAGGTAACCTGGCTCTTGTTTAGTGTAAATAGTATCCGAGCGAGAGTGGTTGATGTTTTTTGACCTAGTGTGCCGGGCACGACCATATAAGATGCACGCCTAGGGATGAACCTTGAGTGGATATCAGTAGATGAAGGGTGTGAAGGACGGGAAATCCGGGAGGTGTTAGGGTATTGGTGAGTATTCTATTTGGTAGTTTTAGATGATTTGTGGATTTCAGTTTCATTTTTGATGATCGTGTTTATAATTTTTGTGGTGAACGTCATCGTTTCGCAGAAATGAATCTGACAGGCAAAAATTCAGTCAGGAAAGAACTCGCTTTACGGTTTCGCAATATGTAAATAAATATACATATAATAATAATATATATATATGTAAAAAAAGACAGAAGAAACGCTGGTGACATGGAAAGAGCTGTGTACAGTTGAAGGGAAATCTGAATTGTTTTTTCTAATTTTTTTTTTTTTTTTTTTTTTTGTTTTACAGTCATTATGGCATCAGCATGGTTGCAGCCACTACAGACACGATAAAATAAAGATAAAATATATAGATCTAGAGATATATGTATATATATTCAAATAATTATATAGCTGAACAACAAAAGTATAGAGAAAAGTAACAAATCAAATATGCAATAATTTTTGAACATAGATTGGAGAAACGGTTTGACTCTCTTCAATCTATGTGCAAATATGTCTTCCACTGCGCATCTATGAAGTCGCGACGCGTCTCTTTCTCTAGACAAACATCAATAATCAGATTAAACTTCCACCATGGCAGCTGTTCGCAGAACAAGCAGACAAAATGTACTGCCGGCCAAAAGAAGCTCAGATTCTAGTGCTTCTTCTGAAGAGTCTGACTTTGAAGATATCGAAGATTCTGAATCAGACTACGAGGCACCGCAAAAGGCAAAAACGCAAAAACCAAAGGCCAAACGGCAAAAAACTGGACCCAGCACTGCTCTTGAGCGAAACCAACCGGGAGAACCATCCGAAAACGATCTATTCAAAGCTCTTTCCGATCCATCTGTTGCCGTATCTGAACTCGCTTTGGAGTGGGTATCGCAATACTTGGACTCTGATGAAACCAACTATAAAGCCCTTGCAGACTTGCTCAATTTGGTGTTGAAGGCCGTCGGTTGCTCAATTCAGCTACAGCCCCACGATCTTACGAACCCCGACTTGGCTGCATCCACAGTCGCTGACCTAACGGCGTTGTTCTCAAGACAACGCTACCACGAGTTCCCATTGGTGTCCACCAACAAAGACGTCAAGCATTTCCGGAAAAATCTCCTTGAGTTCTTCCAGGAGTTGATCTTCTATGCCCACGAGAAGGGCTGTCTCTACCAGGAGGAGTCTGAATCCGATGATACCCAGAACGGCTCACCTCTTGTGTACAACGTCTTTGCCTGGCTCAAGGCTTTGAGCACGAGCCCGGCTCGTCCGCTCAGGCTCGTGGCTACGGTCGTTCTCCTGTCGATCCAAACACAGCTCTGCCATCAGGCAATGTCCAACTTGGGCGTATTGGAAAAGCTACAGCGCCAGTTGTCGACAGCTCGCGGAAGCACCAAATCCAAGAGACACCCCAGGGGCAACACCGCCAGAATCGACACCCTCTCGCTGAACATAAAGCTCTACCAAAGCCAGCGGGAGCAGATCGACGAATACTTGGATGAGGTGATCCAGGGTCTCTTCATCCACCGCTACAGAGACGTGGATCAAAACATCAGAACTGAATGCATCAAGGCCTTGGGTGAGTGGATGTTGAGCTATCCGGCGTTCTTCTTCCTGTCAGCATACTTGCGGTATTTCGGCTGGCTTCTCTCCGACCCGACAAACACTGTACGTGAGGAAGTCGTCAGGGTACTTCACCGCCTCTACAAGTTTGTCTCTCAGAGCCTGGAGAATGTGTCTGTTGGCTTGAGAAACTTCACTGAAAGGTTCAAGCTGCAGCTCGTGAACATGATCTGGAAGGAGAAGGTGCACAGCATCAAGTCGCATTTGTATGGAGTGTACCTTGAGCTATTAAAGCTTAACTTCCTTACTGACAACGAGACCGTTGATCTCTGTCTGTATTTAATCTACTTGGCTGATGTTTCTGCTCACTTGGATAAGCCGTCGGCGAAACTCAGTATGGAAGTGGCCAAGTTCTCCGCCGCAGTATGCATCAAGAGATCTGCTCGAGTTACGGAAAAATTCTCTGTGTTGCTCAATGGCTACAAGCCGTTGCTTCACGGATTCGACGATGAGAATCTTCACGTGGAGAAGCTCTTCAAGTACAGGTGCTTGATAGACATCTTCCGGGAGGCTTACGCCAAGTACCACACTAGACGCGTAAAGCTTACGTCTCATGTGGAGGAGTCCAGTCTGCGTGGTCTCTTTGAGTATGTCTTCTCCTGTTTGTACCAGACTCCCGAATATACTGAAGAATGGGAAGTGTTACTTAATTATGTTCTTGCAGACACCTCTGCTATGAAATTCCGGCCGAACATCGGCAGCCCCTCTGAACCCACCAAGACCGACGCAGAAGATTTCCGCAGTTTTCTTGACCTCCGTTCCAACGAAGACGTGGCTTGTCTCATGGGTTTTCTAGATGGTGCTCTATGCGCTATCGAGGCAAAAGGCAAAACAAAGCGGGCAGATTTGGAAAACACCCGTGATCTGATAAGCTTTTTTGCAATGAAGGTCGCTCCCCAGCTAGCAGACTTGGGCAATTTACTGAGCAAGACAAATGAGATGTTCTCAGCGTTCTTGCGTTTGGTGAACATTCTTCTTGCTTCCTCAGAAAGTCCGTCCTTGACGAAGATCTTTGAAGACTCTGAATCCATGGCCCAGTATAACAATCTACACGGGAAGATTCTTCAGTTCTTTATGGAGGCCGACCTGATGGGCAAGGATATAACCGACATTTACCAAAGATACTTCACCCTTCTTCTTGGCGACAAGTCTGTGGTTGAGACAGAGGCTAGGGATAGAGCCCATATGCAAATATGCAATTCGTCCATATACTTGAAGGTCGAGGATGTGCTTCTATATCTCACCACCGAAGTATGTGATGCTCTCTCGTCGACCGAGCCAACAGGATTTGCTGTGGACGAGGACGAGCAAGACAACGATGACTACAATGTGGGTGATCAGAAGGATCTCTGCAATACGCTTCTTGCGATATCTTCGCCAATCTCCAAGTTGAAGCAGGTTGGAGATTTCATCAACATCAACAAGTTCACTAGTGAGCCAACTCTGAGCCACGCTGTTTCAATGATGGAAATGCTATGCGGGGAGTTCCTCTCCAAATTAAGCCTTGTTAGTCTTGTTCGTCTGTGGCCAAACAACTTGGTGCGTGTTATAGACGACTACAAGGTTGCGTGGGATGAACTTCTTTCGTTTTTGCTAGTGAGTGTGTGCTGGAAACTAGAGGATCTTCTCTACGCCAACAACGACGACACCGCACACTCCATCAACGTTGATCTCTTTCTTGATGATGTGGTTGCGATTGTTCGTGAATTATCGAGGAGTTTCGTTGACTTACTGAACTTCTTCGTCAATGCCCACGACAGACTGGACCAGAGTGACGCCAGGAAGAGACTTGTTCCTGAGCTTGAGTGCATTATCTCCTCCTATGGCTTGAAGCTTGCAGACATCTTGACGTCGCTTAGAGCCTTCTACAACCAGAACGCCACCAACAACTCCTTCCGTGGCTTTGATGCTTTTTTCAAAGACAATGACCGTGCAGGTACTTTTGTACAAGGTACATTGCCGCTGGACTTGGAGAAAGCGCTCCTCGAGCTTTTTCTTCTTAAGGAGGCGAAACTCGCAGGGGCACTTGGAGCCACTCTTGAAAGAGAAGACGACGAGAACGTCAATTTCGGTGAGTTCCAGGAGGCCGTCGAGGATGCCGACGGCGAAGATGGTGACGATGATTCCAGAGAGGAGGACTTTGTTACTCGTTTTGATTCCAGCGACGAAGAAGAAGACGGAAATGAAGAAAACGCCACTGTTTTAGCACGTGAGAAGGCCGAGGAAGAAGCAAGGGCACAGGCGTTGGAGGCCAGACGTAAGGCAAGACAGGACAAGAGAGTGTGGGAGTATGAGAGAGACATCTCAGTTTGTGTGATAAAGTTCATGAGTTTGGCAAAGGCAGGTGCATTGAGCATGAAAACCGTTAATCGCATGAAGCTCAATTCTACGAAGCTTGGCGACACCTTCCAGACTGTGTTGGTAGAGTTGGTGGCGAAGCTTCCTACTCGGGAAGAAAATACAGATTCAACGGTCACAGCCAGTGCAAACGCCGATGCTACAGAAGCTTCTGCAATTGACCTCAGAACATAATAAATAGAATGCAAGTTTATTTCGTGAATCGTTAAATAGAAAGAATCGGAAGATGCAATCTTAATGCTTAATTGCAAGCGTCTCTTGTGGAAGCACAGTATCAATGGAAGGCTGCTCTCTGAGGAAAGACCGATTGTCAAAGCCAGTGGAGCTTTTACGAGGTCGACCAATTCTCAGACTATCATGCCCAGAGCTAAAGCTCGAGTCCCCGTTGGCCATTTGCATCTCCTCTGTGCTTCTTCTGTCATTGTGGTCATCAAGCGGATGACTCCCGTCATGATCGTCGTAAAGTGGGAGAGTCATGTAGTCCGGCTTGAGTGCGGTTGATCTTGGAACATTCCGCTGGGTCATTTCAGAACTTGTGTAGACAACAGGGGCTTTAGGGTCCAAATTTGGTGCTCCATTGCGCTGATTGTGGCTGGAAGTGGGCACTAATCCGGGACTCGTCGCTGGCGAAGGTGAATGCGCTTGTCTGGTTGGCGATCTGAATCTATTCAGCACCATCGTCTTAAATGATGGCGATCTCTCCATAGTGGAGTAGTTCAGGACCCGGTGGCGCATACCCTTCGAATGAAGACCATTCAAGTCCAAACGAAGATTGTTCTTGTTCATAGAATTGGCTCGACTCAGTTCTGGCGTACAGAGGTCCTTCCTCTTCTTGCTGTAATCCACAAGTGCTTTACGCAAAATAACAGCAGAGTCTTGCCGGAACACTTTAATGGTACCAGACTGATCACATGTAGCAACAATATGGCCGCAGTCCATACCAGTGCTCTTAGCGTAATCAAGATCTTTGCGACGACTGTCAAGTATGCCTTCTTCGTTGAGTTGCAGATATCTCTTGACGAGATCGTAGATGATGTCGTCCGAGTATTCCAAGAGACGATGAGTTGCCGCTGGTGCAAACACTGCGGCATTGACCTTGGTGTGATGTGCATGGAAAGACGAGTAACTGTTGTTCTCGTTGGCAATGATGTTTGTGCCTTGACTATCACTCATGAAGCGTTGAACGCTAAACTTCTTCCAGAGCCTTACGTCCTGAAGCAACTTGTCAAGCTTTTTGTGATGTTCGGCGGCTTGCTGCTTACAATCAGAAAAGCGTTCTGATAAAGCTTTTCTAATTCTGTTGTTGATGATCGAGTTGGTGTTCTCCCACACGTAGCACCAATGGTCCTCGGAGCCACAAATGATAAAGCGGTTATCATCACTTATGGAGGCAACAATCGACGAGCTGGTGTTAGAGGCGCCCTTGAATCTTGTGACTAGTTTAGTCAGCTTGATATCGATTAGTCTTACCTTCGAGTCATTCGTGGTTATCAACAAATTGTATCTTTCAAGATGGGAATAAGGAATGTCCGTAGCCCTTTCGTTATCGAAAACTTTGATGCCGGTAATGCGATTGTCGTTTTTGTGATGGAAGGGGTTTTTCCTTTCTTTGATTTCGACTCTATTGCGGAAATGAAGGCCCTTTGTCTCGAAACAGAATAAAGAGCCATTGAAACTACCCACGATGGCAAAATTCCCCGCAGGCGTGAATGCCAATGCAGTAATGAGAACACCTTCACCAAGGTCCTTGATATAGGCGACCGAGGCGTCCAAGATGGACCACAAGCGTACCCTATTGTCAAGAGAGCCGCTTAAGAAGAAGCGGTCATCAGTTGGGTGGAACTTGACAGCAGTTACGAAGTCATCATGCTTAAAAGTTTGGAGGCAGTCAGCACGCTCCACGTTCCAGAGCTTTGCGGTGCGATCCATAGAGCCAGAGATCAAGAAGTTGTTCTTACTCCAATCTAGACTGAGAATTGTCTTTGTGTGGCCCTCAAACACCCTTACAGGCTCTTGAAGAAAGACAGGAGCATGAGGATAGGAGAGCTTGGAGGAGTTCTCCAGAGCGGAGCTGTTGGTAGATGTGGCCTGGAAATTTCGGTACTTGAGCCTGCTCAAAGGAGACGAAATGACCTGCCAGACATAGATCTTTGCATCTCTGCCGGCAACAGCCAAATGCTTACCGTCGCGACTCCACTCCATGACGAGAAGCTCATTGGAGCGCAACAGTTCATCCTCAGAGTTTGCACGAGAATCCTCAGCGTCGGTATCATCAAGAGACTCGTCGGAGGCAGTGTAGGGAGCTTCTATTGATTCACCGAAGCCACATCTTAGTTCCTGGGCGAGAAAGAGATTATTGAACAAGCGGGGGCTTTTGTTGCTGCGCTTGTGCAATTTGATCGGTTTGGGGAAGATTAATGAGTCGTTAGTTATGCCTGCGCAGGGGGAGTCTTTATCTTGGGAGTCTTCAATGGAAGGGAAAGGTTCTCCTTCGGCACCAGATGGGAGATCGAATCTGCCGTACTCCATTGAGTAACTGGAATGGGAATTAGATCTGCTTGAGTGATCGCCGAAATCGTCGACGGATTGGTCAGCGTGATTAAATATCGTGGTATTATCATCGTCTAAGTAATTAGAATAGTGACGAGAATTTTCATTATTAGAGCTATGGAGGGAACCACGTCTGCTCGAGTTTACCAGCGAAGGAGCCGATTGGTCGCGTGGGGGAGCTCTTTTAGTGGATTGGGAGGATCGGACCAGGGTAGGAGAACCCTTGTTTCGGAAAATCTTGGAAATAAGGCCCTTTTTGCCTTGATCCTTCGACATTATTTAATAATTTTGGAGGAAAGGGGAAAAGGGAAATTCCACTAGCGAGCAAAAAGTAGCGAATTTTCTTTTGCAGTGCGGTAAGACAAAGTATATAAGATGTTCAGTAAATAAGGGGAAGGGAAGCGCCGGAATAAGCAAGCGCGAAGAACAAAATCGAGGGACAAGAGGGAAAAAAAGCAAAAAAAAAAAAAAAAAAAAAAAAAAAAAAAAGAAACGAACCGAGTACGACGGTTGAAAGAAAGCACATAAGAATACAAATAAATAAACAAACAGATAAAAGAATGAAGAAGATTTGATATAGAAGATAGAATTATAAAAGGTAAGGAATGTTATCATTAATGAATTTTTTAAGAAAAAGTTGATCAAGATAGAAATTGTATTATTGATTGAATTCGACAGGTACGGTGAAGAGATCGGTTCGAGCGGAGACAAGCGGAGTTTTTACTTTTTTTTTTTTTACTTTTTTTTTTTTTTTAATGATTTTGCGCAAGTTACCGTTTACTCCGCGAGACCGTCTGGATTTCATCCAAGCAAATAATAGAAAAAGATAAGCATAGTAAATCAGTGAAATTCACAAAATCAATATAGCAAAAATGATAGTGGATTTCTTGTCTTAAAAGATTTGGTGTCACTCAATTTTTTCTTTCTCTTCTCTTGGCCTCAAACCAGAAAGTGTGATCATCATAAGTTGTCTAATTTCTGTCACAGGCCACTTCTACTATACAGGAACTCCGGCCAGCCGTGTCACCAAAAAAAAAAAAAAAAAAAAAAAAAAAAAAAAAAAAAAAAAAGGTACTAGGGGCTACGAGACCATTTTGAGAAACTTACATAGAAGGTCCTAGACCGGGGTAGGTAAGAATGACTTAATATAGTGACTTCTTACGCGTGAAATGTTGCTTTGCGTCCATTCGCCACCTTCGGTTTGAACCGCCGTGCAGAGAAACGTAACGGTGCAAAAAAAAAAAAAAAAAAAAAAAGATCTCAAAGAACAATATACAAATATCGTATACTTAAACAAATATCGTACACTTAAACAAATATACATACACACATACAAATTCAAATACATTTATCCATATTAATATATGGCAAAATCATATGTTCGTCTATCCAAAATGGAACCGTGCCTGGAACGGCTTTAAAACCCGAAGAATGATTTTTCCGTCTTTGCAAGGGCTTTGTCCGACGTGCTTCTTAAAGGACCCTACTCTTTGTTTGCTTATGGCATTTTTCTTGGCTTCCACTGAGTTTTTTCTCTGGCCCCTCCCGCGCACAACGGCCCCCTTCCAAATAGTATTTCATTACTAAATCCGCATCCTGTCAAATTCCACGACTAACTCCGGAAAATCCCATCATTTTTTTTTTTTTTTTTTCTACTTGATTTTGGCCAAAAGTACATGGCCTTCTCGTAACATTCTTCTAAACCATCTCTAAAGCCATGCTAAGCCTCAAAGCCTCTCTACTCCCATCTCCTTTACAATGTCAAAGCCTCTCCAGAGCCCATTACAAAGGAAATGCCTTCTCCGCTAAAGTGATTGTTCCTGTTACTTTCTATATTATACAATCTCCCCAACTATATGCACACCACGCTCGCCGTCGCAAACGCCCGAACACATGGGCCCATGTATACACGGTAGTTAAATAAATACCTTCTTTCCTGTACACGGCCGCATCTTAGGTCTTCTTCTTCTTCGACCACTCCAACTTCAAAATCAAAGAGTGGTAACCCTTGCCGTTCAAGTCATCCAACGCCTTCTGCGCCATCTGTTCGGTAACAAATGTTACGTAAGCAAATCCCTTGGACTCTCCTGTCTCTCTGTTCCTGATAAGAGTGCATCTCTGCAAAGGACCGTATCTGGCAAACAACTCCCCTCTCAACATCTCCTCGTTCACGAGGGTGTTCAACTGTGACACTCTCAACGTACACGAGTCGTCTCTGGACTCTCTCGTTGGGGCGTCCTTTCTCATATGCACAGGAACATACTTGGATGACTCGGTTGGCTCTGGTGTAGCCGACTCCTTGGCCGCAGTCTCTGCGCCCAACGTATCCTTGAAAGGACACTTGGATGTGAAGTGATCACCACCACAAGTTCTACACTTGAGTCTTTGTGAGCTGACCAAGTTGGCCTTCTGTTCCATCTTCTCCTCTTCTTCCTTCTTTTCAATCTCCTTCCATGATGCACCGAGCTTCAACTCAATCTTTTCACCCAACTGGGTAGTCCTCGTGTCTGGTCCTGGCGGCGTATGCTTTTCTTTGCCGTACTTGGCCCAGCCTCTGCGGACGGCGATGGATGGATGCACTCTTTCCTTGACCTTGACCTCCTTAATCTTTTGTGTGATCTTGACCTTTTGGCCTTTAGCATTAAGTCTGAAACTAATCACCGTTTTGGTACCATCTGGGTTTTGTGTAACCTCTGGCACGGGGATGTCGTCTTCTGCGTCGGCCCAAGATTGAAACATGATGCGTGGTTGTATTAAGATGCCACTAATCTTTTGGTGCACTTGGGTGGAAAATTTTGTTGCACTGTGCACGACCCTTCTCTGGCTGCGAACATATTCTATTTGTCTATCCTTTCTTCTGTTGTTCTTGGATTCCTTTTATTATCTTACTTTTCATAAAGCATGTTACCATTAGTAGCAAATGTCTATATGCTGTGTATATTCAATATACTATATATATAGAAGCATATACACAAGCATATATACATATATACATATATGTATATGTTCTCTATATGATCCTATTATCCTTTAAAAACTCGTGAATAATGCAAAATAACCCATGGGAACGGTATACTTCATCATGCTTTCCCAAATTTTGATAAATATACCGAAAAGGAATTTTCCGCTCGTGAAACATCCGCATTAAACACTCCAGTTGCCGCCCACTTAAAAGCTCATCCTCTGAGGACTGCACAATGATGGCTTTCTCAAACAAAGTGGTAGAAGGCTCCATTCTCATTTTTCCCAGCACCTGACTTGCCTCTCTATAGTGGGCTTCATCATGAAACGCGTCCGCCACAAAATCCCGGTACGAGTCTCCATACTCTTCGAGAAGTTCCACAACATCGTAGATTCCATCGACCAAAATCATGCCAAAAATGTCAACGTTCAATTCTACACCACAGTCTGGAACAAAATGTTGGTAATTAAGAAGCTGGAGTGCCATAAATGCCCCCACAGAATGGCCCACAATCAGAATCTGCTTGATATCATAAGTCTTGTTCAAATGATCGAGACACCGCACAATATCGTGAATATGGCTCGGATGCTTGTATTTGGGTGATAGTTTGTAGTTGATGCCAACGAGATTAACCCCCATATTGTCGAGTTTTTCTGCCAACGTGCTGAAATCATCGTATGTGTTATTTGGGTCCCTCCACGCCCCGCCATGGATGTATATGAGTGTGTGTGAGTTAGACTTCGAGTAATGGAACAATTTGGCTGCTTCCAATGGATCTTCTCCGTACTTGGTCACTGTGTGGCTCATTTTCACCTGTTGCTACGTTGTGCTACTTGTTCGGGTGGAGTCATGGGATCTATAAACACTGCCGATATATACAGGATGCCAGAACCACCCCATCTCGCCTTGATCCCTCAAAGCCGTGCCCTTTGCGGCCTGATTATTCCATCAAGACAGAGGGGGAAGTGCAAATTTAATGATGATACTCGTTATTAAAACACGTCGAAGAATTGAAAATGACATCAAGGGCTCTACCCTTGGGCCCGCGTATCTGGGGTTTAGGTTAGTAAACTTCTTTTTTTCTTCATTTTTCGTTCTTTTGTTTTTTTCTTTTTTTCTGTCGCAGCTATTTCTGTCTGCGATGTCTAGTTTAGGTTCAGTTCATTTTGTTTTTTTCAATATTCGAAGTTCTCTTATATCTTAGTTTTCCTTTGTCATTCGTTGTTTCTTCCACATAAAGCTCACTTCTGCATCAAATAACTCCTCCAGCTTTCTAGTAACGTGTTGGAGATCTGTCACGAGGAAACGACTCTCTCTGGTAAGAGTCCGATCTTCTAGGTTCACCACGGTCGTAACCTCCACGGCCACCGCGGAATCCGCCACGACCACCTCTGAAGTCATCTCTGAACCCACCGCGGCCACCTCTGAAGCCACCACGGCTGCCGCCTCTGAAGTCATCTCTGAAACCACCACGACCACCACCTCTGCCGCCACGGAAGTCGCGGAATCCACCACGGCCGCCACGGAAGTCTCCTCTGAAGTTGCCTCTGCCTCTTCTCTGAGGAGGCACGTATGGAGAGGTGTCGTGCTCAGCAGTCAACACCTGGTCCTGGTAAGTAGAGTCATTCAAAGAAGACACAGCCTGGGCGAGCTGGTCGCCATCAGCAAACTCAAGAGCACCGAGGGTGACACCGGTGTCGTGATCGGTGGTCACTTTAGCAAAAGTTGGCTCCAAGCTGGTCTGGTCACGGACAAAGTCCTTGAAATCCTGCCAAGCAGTCTCTGCAGGCAAGTTGGTCACCTTAACACGGAACTTTCCTCTGGTGTCCTCCTTTTTGGGCTGAGAGAAGGCAATCTGCAAAGGCTGACCACCTAATTCGGTGTTGGCCAAGGTGTCGAAAGCACGGTTAGCGTCGTCAGCGTTTTCAAAAGTGACGAAAGCGTAACCTCTCATCATTTGGACGTCAACCACTGGGCCAACTTCAGAAAAGTGGCTCTCCACGTCTTCACGGGAAACCTCGTAGCCGATAGGTCTAACGAAAAGCTTGGCGTTTTGCTTGTCATCCACCTTTGGAGGGGAAGAAATATTGGATTCTTCGTTGTCGATAATGTCAGACATGGTTAAAGAAAAAGTAAGGTAAAATAATGGGGATTTGTTTTGCTATTTTTTTTTTTTGTGTGTGTGGAGATGCCCTACGTCTGGTACGCGCACGTATTCTTAACCCTGTTAACGTGGTCCCACCACAATTTGGGCGTGCACACCGGGACCAAATTGCGGGTGGACACCTCGCAGAGGGTTGTGAAAATAATGGTCTATTAAAAAAAAAAAAAAAAATTATTATATCGAAAAATAAAACCTTAGAGGGGAAGCTATGTAAGAAGTGAATTGCTAGATTTGTTACAATCTGTTGTTATTTGATAATAAAGTAAATATCAAGAAATCCGATATAGTGTAGGGGCTATCACAGTTCGCTCTCACCGAGCAGACCCGGGTTCGATTCCCGGTATCGGAATTACTTTTTGCTGTCTTCCCGGTCCTATTCTCTTTACTTCTTTACTTCTTTACTTCTTTACTTCTTTACTTCTTTACTTCTTTACTTCTTTACTTCTTTACTTCTTTACTTCTTTACTTCTTTACTTCTTTACTTCTTTACTTCTTTACTTCTTTACTTCTTTACTTCTTTACTTCTTTACTTCTTTACTTCTTTACTTCTTTACTTCTTTACTTCTTTACTTCTTTAC
>JAJMHH010000019.1:0-21335 GCA_030582955.1 Osmozyma tolerans
CACGGCCACATGTGGCCGGCATGTTTTTTTTTTTTTTTTTTTTTTTTTTTACAGTGAAGATCTTGATATTATTTTACGTAAATTGGGGTGAGATTCCATATTTACACTGTTAGATTCAGCTCCTTGTGGATTCAGGTGCTTGTGAACAAGCTAATCATCATGAATGTGGGACGCACCCTGAAAGAGTCATATCTGCGTTGATTTTCATCCCCTATCGATATTGCCAATTCAGCCAGCCAAGAAACCACACCCAGAAAATTAGTGAAGTCATCGGAGATAAAATGAGATAAAAAGGGTTTGATTCAAGAGTCGCCTGTAAAGCAAACTGCAAAGTTTCGGATCATAACAATGTAGACACACTTCTATCAATATAGGTAAAGCATTAATTTATGTCAATTATAATCCAAATCTTGTGCGAAAACACAAATAAATGCTCCACGTCAATGAGTTATACCAGTTAAACTGAGTTTTCAAAAAAATTTTGAATATTCAAAGATCTTAATATTTACGTGTTCAATTCTGTCATTCAAATATACTTGTTAAAGACATCCACATCAACGTGCTACTTTCTTATGCGCTGGCAGTCGGGTGCAAAGTGAAGATTTCCTGTGCTAAATACACACCACACGCGTACATTTGAGCTCGCTCGGTGATCTTACCTACACAAGCAATGAATCGAAAGACTCTGGTGACATCTGTCAATTCGAACCAGTCTGTACAGAGCTTGGCATCGGGTCAAGGTAATGACTCAGTGCAGCTTTTGGATAGCTCAGTCGATGATTTGTTTGCCAAATACCTGGTACATCAATTACAAAAGTTACAGAATGGATACAAGAATGATGTGATAAAAGCAAAGGATGATCTCCATCAGCTCGTGGGTGGCAAGTACAGGGAGTTGATTCGGATAGCAGAAGTGATTGATCTGATGAATGCCAACTCTGGTAATATAAATTCTACCTTGTCCGACTTATCATACAAGCCTGCAAACTACGTTCCATTCGGCGGGAGTGCCTACGCGAAGTTTGATTCGAAATCAAGAAGTATAAGAGCCGAATCCTCCCGGAAGGACTCACAGAAGACCATTGTCAACAATGTCATCAATAACAAACTTATAGGCTTCGACTTGAAGTTACAGTCAGGCTTCTTTCAATCCTCCGCCATGCTTCTACATTTTGCCAGGATTTATCACTCCATAGTGACCCTATTCGGCAGGACGCTTCAACATGAAGTTCACGCAGCCAAGCATTTTAACCTGCTCAGGCAGAATTTTATCGCTTATCTTGAACAAAAGCTTTGCACTGTCATTGCAACCGGGGACTCATTTCATGTTGCCGACCACTTGCAATCCGTGGAAGACCTTTTATCGGCACAAGATCCGACTGCTGACGACGAATCATTGGATATGCTTGATATAAATGATATGGAAGATGAAGACCTGGAGTCTTTGACCTCGAACAAGATTCTGAAGGCTTCAACTTCGCCGATTGTTAACTACATCCTTGCATATGTTGTCGTGAATAACGAAGACCCCGAACTTGACAATCTTGCATCCATTACTCAGCGATTTTTGTCAATGAGACTCGCTCATTTGTCCGAATTGACCCAGCAGTGCTCCCGTACGGAGGCAGCTCAAACACTTTCCTTTTTCAAGGTCAATTCCTATATTGAGACCACCATGACTTGTATAGCTGATTTACTTCTTAATCCAGAGAGTGAATTGATAACTCACTTGAAGGCCAATAACAAATGGGACGCTTCTGAACTCATCGGTTTCCATGGATGGTTTGATCCTGTGGAGGTAAGGTTGAATTCAAGCACCACATCTATCGGCAATGAAAACCTCCCGAAGAAGTTCTCGTCCGATATTAGTCGTCTTCTCGAAGCAAGAGTCGACAATATTTTACAGACTATCGAGAAACTGCAAACATGCGACCTGCTTGTGGAGAGCTGCTTACATCTCTTGCGCAATGCATTGATTGCCTTTCAAAAGATGCATTCTCTAGCCGAGTCTGAAGATCGTTCGAGTTATGTGTTGCTGCAGGTATACACAACAGAGTTCGTGCAAACGTTGACCACATCCATCTTTAAAAAAATCGAGGAGTCATCTTTGAAGCATGTCAGGTTGCTCAGTTCCGGAGAAATGTCTATCGCCAAAGACTTGATAACTCACATCGAAGAAGGTGGACTCTTCGAAAAGCAGCAGGGTGAGCTATTCTCACTTGATGTGGTCAACCTAATTGACACGGACTTGGATTCTTATCTCAGCGCTCTTCATATTGTGGACGAGAATAAACATGGTATGAAAGGTTCCGATGATCTTCTCAACTGGCAGGATAAGCTGATCCGAATTCTCAAAATCATCAGTCTGTCTGAAGATACGACGATGTCGAGGCTTTCTGAAATCTCCCAGAAAGCTCCAATTAATTCGAGCTTTAATGGATCATCTAAGCTAAGTTCGAGAGCAGATGCTTTGAATCAGCAAGTCAGACAAAGTATTCAAAGCCAGTTACAGGACTTGCTTTCTAGACTAACTACATTACCTCAGACCACCCATGATGACCCTGAAAAGATAATACGGGCCCTTGATCTTACTAATCAGCTTTATTTCAGTGTTGACCTCGTTCAGCACGACCAAGAAGCTCTCAAAAGTGCATTTGATGAAATCTCATGCGAGCTTTTGGACAGACTCTTTGACTTGTGCATGTCGCAGCAATTGTCGGCTGATGCGATCTCGTTTGAACAGGCATTTGTCAACAGCTTTTCTTCTGTTGATTCTCACGAGAACACTAGAGAGTTTCAAGCTCCTTCTGTTCGATTTCAGTCTTTACTTTATGGGTTTGCGCAGAAATTATTATCGTCCAAAGTCATGAACAGTTTCTCATTACAGAAATTATTAACAGAATCTAACTTAAAGGATTCATTTAGAAACCGCAAAAACACTCAGCTTGAGAACCTCATCACAAAAGGTTTCGGTGCAATTCCCGCTATGAGCGCAGGACTTCTGGAGCCTTCTGCTGGAGTCACTAATCATGATGATTCAACAAAAACGAAAGCTCAGACTGGCTCAAAGAAGAAGAACAAGAAGAAAAGCAAAGGTAACAAAAAATTGCAACAAAGCACAGAAGAGGGCGATGTGGAAGGGCCAAATACGATGAACGGTGAAGACGAGAACCAGCAAGATGATTCCGAGAAAGATGACGCCAAAAAAGCGGGTGATACAGACCCAGCGGTTGAAAAGGAGGCTGAAGGGAACGTACATGATGATAGTAATGACGTGCGTGATGGCCAGAATCTCTCTGTATTGTTGCGCCAAGCGTTGTACCATGCATCCTATCTCTTAAACTTCACGACACAAGAAGGTGTTGCAGTCGAAGATGAAAGATTGAGGTCTTGGGTTGAAAAGGCCAATAACGCACTCAAAGGCACAATCAACGAGAATGATGTTGAATCTCTCGTCAAGAGTGCCAACGATTACTACAAAGCTCACAAGGAAATCTATACACCCTTGCTGAGTTGATTATAGCACATTAAAATCTAATATAAATACACTTTTGCGCCAGCCTTGGTCAAGTCTTTTATAGCCTCAGTTGTTTGTTCGATATCCCAGAGATTCTGCTGCTTCTTATCAAGATACGAGTTATCGAGAATCACGATCTTGATATCCTCCTTCTTGAGAGGAGTGTCTGGCGAATTGACAGCTTTGAACATCCTGCCTGGGGTGCAGCTGATAATACGCGAGGGGCTCGTCCTGATGTGTTCCAAGTCATTCTCAAGCTTGTTTTTCGGAAGCAACTTCAATGACGTACCAGGAAGATCTCCCCTGATAGCCCTGTGTATGTCACATGCTCTGATTGCAGACATTGCCATCACGGCAATGTACTTTCTCTCTTGTTCATCAGTGGGTGGTTTAGACTCCTTTTTGTTCTTCTTGTCCTTCTTTGACTTTTTCTTACCCTGAGGTTTTGTCAGGATCATGTTTTCGAAACGACCCTTGATGAATTTAGGTAGGTTATCAAGATTTCTGGGCTCGGTGAAGTCGGCGGTGGTTCTGAAGTCACTTTTGCTGAAGTACAACTCCGAGAGCTCCAACGCGGACAAGTCGTTGTTCTTCCTTCTGATCACATCATTGGCGTAATCACAGATCATGTCCGGGGTTTCCATGGACAAGTTACGCTTTTTCTGCATATCTTGGTCCATTCTGATCTTTTTCTTTTCATCGAGCTTTGGGTTCTTTTTCTTCTTCTTGCTTCCGCTGTTCTCTTCCTTGACATCATCTTGGTCTTGGTGGTCAATCAGTCTCTTCTTGTTTGGTATGTTCTCCTTAGGACTTGTCTCCTCCTTCACAGCCACACCCTCGTCAGCAGAGAAATCGACATCGTAGTCAAGTCCGTCATCAAGCTCATCACCTGCCATTATGTAATTAGTATTGTAGAAGGAAGTCTCAAAAATTCAAGCTAAACACAAGCTGAAGGATATATAATATGCGATAGATCCGATGCCCTCCAGCACTCGATGAGATGCGCGAAATATAAGCCCGAATACTGAACACTCCTACAGAGGATTCCATGCATCAGTAACTGAAATGTTTACTAGAGCCATCCGACCCCTTGTTTTTCAAAGGAATATTACTTTGAATCACGAGCTTTCCCAAAAGCTTCGTCTGGCTCCCCATCATGGTGTTGTCATCATTGGTGGCGGCCACGCTGGGTGCGAAGCTGCCACTGGCTCAGCAAGAGCAGGCAGTCAAACGACACTTGTTACTCCCGATATCAAGAAAATCGGAACTGCTTCATGCAATCCTTCAATGGGTGGAATTGGAAAGGGGACGCTTCTACGAGAGGTGGATGCCCTTGATGGAGTTGCGGCCCGCGTAACCGACAAAGCAGGCATTCACTATACCATGTTGAATGCATCAAAGGGCGCCGCAGTTCAGGGCCCCAGGGCGCAAATCGACCGGAAAATCTATCTCCAGGAGATGCAGAAGGTGATGCTGAATTACAAGAACCTCACTCTTCTCGAGGCAGCCGTGGAGGATATCATTATAGCCCCGGAGACCAGTGCACATGATTACGAAGGGAGAGTTTACGGTACCGTCAGAGGTATCATTCTTGGAGACGGATCAGTTCATTCATGTGATAAGGTAGTGATAACTACCGGCACATTCTTAGGTGGGGAGATCCATGTTGGTCTTGATGTGTACCCCTCTGGAAGAATGGGCGAAGCAGCCACGTTCGGTCTCTCCAAGACGCTTCATGAAGCTGGCTTCAAGTTGGGCAGGCTCAAGACGGGAACACCTCCTCGTCTTCTGTCAAAAACTATCGATTATTCCAACTTGGGTGAACAGCCCTCAAGCAACCCACCCCAACCAATGTCGTTCATGACCGAGAGAGTCGCTCTTCAAGACCACCTTCAGAAATGCCATCAGACTTTCACAAATCCAGAGCTTCACAAGTTGATCTCTGACAACTTGCACAAGACCGTCCACATCCGAGAAACTGTCAAGGGCCCAAGATACTGCCCATCGATCGAATCTAAGATTATCAAGTTTCCACAGAAAACATCACATGTGGTTTGGCTCGAGCCTGAAGGTCTCGATACAGATTTAGTCTACCCCAATGGTATTTCCTGTACCATGCCTGCTGAAATCCAAGAACAGATGGTGAGATTACTACCAGGTTGTGAAAATGTCACCATGACGCAGCCGGGTTACGGCGTTGAGTACGACTATGTGGATCCCCGGGAGCTTAGAAGAACACTCGAGACAAAGCTCGTGAATGGTCTCTATTTGGCTGGTCAGATAAATGGTACTACTGGCTACGAAGAGGCTGCTGCACAAGGTTGTGTTGCTGGAATCAATGCCGGCCTTGCACAGTTACACAAGCCTCCATTCGAGCTTCTCAGGTCCGACGGCTACACTGGTGTCTTAATTGACGATTTGATCAGCAAAGGCGTTGAAGAGCCATACAGAATGTTCACGTCCAGATCTGAGTTTAGGTTCACTGTTCGTGCTGATAACGCCGACCAGCGGCTTACCATGAAAGCACACGAAGCTGGTCTCATTGGTGCCGAAAGATATGCGCACCACGTCAAAGAAATGAAGCAATTTAATCAGATCAGAGACTTGCTCAAGGATATCAAGATCTCCGGCGCAAGATGGGCCCCTGTGCTTGGGGACCTTGCTCACAAGGTGAATAACACAACCATGGTAGATGGCTGGAAGCTCTTGTCTTATTCTGATATCACCTTGGATCACATTCTCCCCACTTTGCATAAGGTTCTTCCGGGTGGCAAGCTTCCTGATTTCTTTGAAACTTTGTCTACTTGGCAGCGCCAGCGTATTGCAATCGATAGCCAGTATGAACCATGGCTCAAGAGGGAAGAGAGAATTGTACGGGCTTTCGAAGCTGATGAGAACTTGCTCTTACCTCGGAACTACATTTATTCCAACGACAGCAAACTTAAGTTATCCTACGAAGTTTGTCATCTCCTCAATACCATCCAGCCCAAGACAATTGGTCAAGCCAGAAGAATCCAAGGCATTACTCCACCGGCCCTTTTTGAGCTCTACAAACTCGTGGGCCATAATCAACGTGACATCAGCCAAGCAAACAGTGCTTGAAGTGGGCAGAGAAGCTTGATTCAAAATTCTATTATATTTATTAATGTGCTTGTACATAGAAAAGCTCCCTTTCGTCGTCAGTAAGTTCCTCTTCTTCAGCTCCTGACTCCGGCTTGAACTTTCCTTCATCAGGCAGTAATGGGGTCGATAACAAGTTTCGTGGGTCTCTTCTGCTATCTGAGCGTACTGTTCGTTGCTTTTTTCTAGTCAGTAACTGGAGGCTGTTCTCTAGCTTCACCAAAACTTCAAGTGGAAATATGTCATGAGCAAGTTTTGAGACTTTCTCGAGTTCGAGGCCTGCCTTCAGAGGGTCCCCCATTCTGGTTAAGTATAATACAGTATCTTGGATGCTGACTTTGTTGGAGTCTCTATGACCAGCATAGGCCTCCAAATCCGACATGAGCTGCAGTAAAAACTCGTTTGATTTCTGGGAGATACTCTTCAAAACATCCAGAGACAATTTGTTTTTTCTTGGGCGCTTTCTTGGCGCTTCCCTTTCGTCAGGTATTCTTTGTGCTAGGCTGACCAATCCCTTCACCAAACCTTTCGGAAGACCAGAAGAATCTTCTGGTGCCCGAAGACGTTTCCGAGAAGTGGTGAAGTGCTTTTTAGGTTTTGATGTGTCCAGATCATCCTGGTGTCTGAAGGAGCCAGCTTCCTCCGCCTTTGGGCTGAGCCCAGGCTGCAATTGAAGCCCTGCACCAGGTTCGACGAGATCATCATCGATGGTCAAGTGGCCCAGCACAAGACCTGAAGTTTCGTTATCAAAGTTAACACCGGTATCTATGTCACCTAGTCCTTCATCGAAGTTGTCCAACTGCAAAATCGAGGGGCTCATCAGCCTCTTCGCAAAGTTTTCAGTTGCCATGTTGGGGTTTTCGTCAATCTCGTCATATTGAGGAGTCTGGTCCAGGCCCGCGTAAAACGAACTCGAGTGTTTTCTGCGATGGATGACAGGCATCTCTTCGGGCTTTTCATCACTTGACTCTGGAGATGGGGAGTCATGAACAGCTACCTCTCCAAGCTCCAAAGGTTCTGCAAGCTTCATATCAGAAAAGGTCGAAGGGTCAGCCTCGTCGGTGTACTCAGGAAGTCCATGAATTGTATTTTCGATGACGAATTTAGATGTTGTTAAGACAGCGTGCATGTCGTCGGGATCATCTTCTAAATTCAGAGGAGTCTCACGCTCGAACATTGAAGAGTTCTTTCTTGACTCCAATATGCGCTCAAGATAGGACTTGAAAGCAGGAGCACGAGAAGATGACTCCAACCTTGGTGTAGCGGAAGGCGATGGAGATTTCTCAATCATATGTCTATGTAGGTTGGGAGATTTCATGATATCGTCTGAGGGCAAAGGAAGGGAGTGATCAAAATCGTTTTGATAGTTGCTTTCTTGGGGACTTATGGAGTTCTGGCGATGCTGCTTATCAAGGGCTTGGTAAACACGGACATTATCATCATCATCGTAAGAATGAGGAGTCAGTCTTCGCTTCTCTTCAATCAAAGCACGAGAGAACAGTCGAAGAAAGTCCTTTGTTACAGGTCCTTCGTATCCAGACTCATACACAGCACCTCCTGAGGAGCGTCGTCTCCTTCTCACAGTTAGATGGTCACTTAGACGGCGAGATTTTGTAGTTGATGGATGGGAGCTGGGTCTTGAGAGAGACGAAGGTTCTTTTGGGTATATCAGATCACTTTTACCAGAGTAATGCTTTGAGGAAGGGGTGGTTGGGGTTCGGAGTGGGGTGGACAACGTGTTTGTTGAGTATTTGTGACTGGAACGCCTAGAAGAGAAGGTAGACCAGTCTATGCTTTGTAGTAGATCATCATTGGGGAGATGAATCCGACTTATGCGAGACTTGGCACTTGTAGGAGCCGAAATCGAGATTGAGGTGTTAATATCTGGAGTCAGTCGTTTTGGAGTTGACGGCTCAGTACGCGGTTGCGGAAGGGGTTGACTTTGGTCAAATGTAAACAGCAGCATTTCGAATCATTCATATGACCAAGGCAGATTGCAGAAGGGAATACCAAGTCGGCGAGTTGAGAATCGACAATGTGTTTTGAGAAAGAAATAACAGGGATATTCGTTGTGTTTGAGCAATGTTTAGGGAGTGATTGCAATGTTTTGATGATTAGGTCACGTCCTGCGTGTGTACGTCAGATTATAATGCGTACTAACACCAAGATCAGGTATATGCAGGCAACAGATGAGATCTAAAAAGCGAACGTTGGGGGGTGGTAGGGGGGTTTCGAACGAGGTCGGTGCGCACAGAAAAGTATAATCTGAACAGCAGAGGAATGGAAAATTGGAATATGTAAGAACAATTAGGATTGGAGATAAAAGCAGAAGCGAAGAGGAAGAAAATTAATATAAAAAAATTAGAGGACAGAATAGCGTGGAGGAGGAAAAGATTCCGTTTAAGTACTTTTTGAAGTTCTGTCTAAGGGTAATCGACCCGCATATCCTTTTAGTCAAGGCTGATTTCAGTTACGCCATTGAATCGTCATTGGGGTATTTCATGCAACACACATATACCACGGTCTCTCATTGTGTATTAGAATAACAGAGTTAAGATACGTTCGCAAATAGAAATGCACCGATACCCCCTTCATTGTAAACATTTATATTATAGTTTCGGTTCTTGAATAATACTAATATATAGGGATAAATTATTTTTTTATTTTGACTAAAATTGTATTTTTTTTTTTTTTTTTTTTTTTTTTTTTTGTCTTGAGGCTGTACTGTGTGTATTAACTAGATATCTAATACATGCGACACTTTGAGTGGCAGTCCTATGTGAGATTCCGAGCAAGTGGAGATCAGCAACATTGAGGAGAGGCGCGATACGAACGTGCCGGGCGAACCGACAAAACACAAGCCATTGTCAAATTCACCGGGGCCCATTGATAGCACACTTAGACCTCCTCAGGCTGAATTTTATCACACGAAGCATAAGCGTTGCGAGTGGCAACGATCGACGCGAGCCGCACTATGATCCAGTAAAGAAACAACCGAGAGTTGCAATACGACGGAAATTTCCATCAAAAATCCGCTCAAAACCCCGTGGGATTCATCTCACCAAACAAAGAAGTAAAATGTAGAAGCAATCAGTTTTTCGAATGGTCCGTCGGTGCGCCCCTTGTCAAGGTTGTGCCAACGCTCCCTGCGGTCCCTTTCTCTGTTTCTGGCAGGTGTCAACTTACTGGTTTTGACGTGAAAGAAGAGCCACTGTGCCATTCTGGAGGATTTGCTTGTGGGGGTTCCGTCTAAGCCGGGTTGGTTCGGATCCATGATTTCGAAGGACTTATACAAGATTATATAGGAAGGGGAAGGGATAAGAAGAAAGGAAAGCTCTAGAAGAAGCTGGCAAATATTAGCCCACGCTAAGACCGTTTCAATTTGGTTGTGAAAATGTATTCCACCTTCTCATTTCTCTAGTTCGATGCTACTCATTATATGTTGCTCAAAGTGGAAGCTGGAAACACAATCTCACTCCCTAGAGGAGGCATGGACCCGCATTTCTTGTAATAAAATAACCACAGTCATTTACGGTGAGCGTGCAGAATTAACTACTGGGGATGAATCGCCTGATGATAGATGACGCACAAACCGGCATTTCAATAGTTTAGAAGCCACTAACTACCAAAGCGGAATTCTATACTCAACAATAGAATTTCGTTTCAACCCGCATTCTTTCATTTAGTGGTTGACACTGGGTGTACAGATGACAATCAATGACAAAAACCGATGCGGAAGCCACTTTTTTGCCTGTGTAAAGAAACAAGTAAATTCAAACACAGTAAATGGAGATCCTACTGCTGCGCCCGTTTTTCCTGTCTATACATTTTCACCAGAACGCTATTGCTTGGCTGTATAACCGCAGCACTTCCAAACGCTCCAATTGACACCTAATTTTCCTGTGCCAAGACTTCCGACCTACTCTTTGCACCATTAAAAATTTAAAAAATTTAAAAAGAAAAAAAAAAATTAAATATTCAAAATGAAAAATTAAAATTGAAAAAGAAAAAAGAAAAAAATAATCACAAAAATTTACAAAAAAACCGTTCTGGTCTCACTTGCCATGGCGTCATAAGCTTGGCCACCGCTTCCATTCACCAAATTTGGACTTGCTCCACAATAAATGTGTTCTCCTCACTAAACATAGAATTCACTTCAATGAACCAGGCTTCCCAATCCTCAAATTGAAGGCAGCGCGGCGGTTAAGGTACAACCATTGGAAACCGTTCCCCACTATACGCTTCATAAGGTGGTGGTCCTGGGCTCCACAGAGGGCGCAAACATTGCTGCGGGTGCATTTGCAATCGATGCTGCGGACAGTCGCGTGGGTCAGCCACCACGTCTCCATTTTGCTCTATCTCCTGGCGCGGCCGCCGGTTGAGCGCACTGATGCTCCACATTAGTACAATTAAAATATACGATGCAGTGACAACCGGAACAATATGGTATAACCAAGACAAATAACTAAAACACGGAATGAACTCCTCTTTTTGTCTTTGAAACGCTGCCCTCGTGGGATCCAAGAGCTGCTTTGAAACACCAAATCTTTCGTATGTCACTAGTCTCCAAAGTAGTGCTGCATCGGCCACAATATCCGTTAAACACGGTAAGCTTATTGCCACTAATGAGTCCTCAGTACGGGTAATTTTCATATTTACTAAATTGCTCACAATCATCTATCAGTTAGTACTTTGTCTACACTAATTACTGCTAGGCTTTTTAATCTCAATCACGTACCGCTACTGCATCACCTACCATGGGCCATCCTGACACTCCAGGGCCGTAGCGTTGGCTCATGACACTAACATTGTAGATATTCAAGACTGATTGAACCCACACGAGAGCCTCACGGCCGTGGCTCCAAACTATTGCAACTGAAGCGATGGTACTTTTGGGGTCGTTTATTGTGTACATTGATATGGCAATGAGATCTACAAGGTAATGGGAAAGAGAGCTTTTTATCCTATTTTTTATGTTTTTTTATTTTTTGTTCCCGGTATTTTCACAAAGAGAATCGCACTAAGCTATTGTGTATGGCAGAGCGCAAATCGGGGAACATGCCTCTTAGCCACCTCCTTCGAATCTAAGCTCTTCTTATCCCGTCATCGTCACAAGACAATAAGAAGATACCCAAAAGAAGCAAATAAATCCGGATCATCCATAGTGAAGACTCTCCCCCTATTTCCTGCGATAATCTCGTCTGAAACCTCTACTGGCATCCTTTTGCTCCCTCTTGCTCCCTCTTGCTCTTAGTTGCACCCGTACACCATTCTCTCAGAATCATGAGAATCATTGTGCTACTTGCTCCCACTCTATGTCTGGCGATACACGTGGGGATAGTCTCTTAACTGCTATTGTCTCCGGATGCTCTTCCGCGGCAATAGCTGCGTATTTGACATTTCCTCTTGATTTTTTGAAGACCCACAGTCAGCTCTCTAACGATGCACAGCTAGCCAAATTCAATGCCCCAGGCTTCCAGCCAACCAAAATCGCAGAAGTCATGAGAGGCAGCAGTGCCTTGGCCCTCGGGAATGTTCTCAAGAACTTCAGCAGAATTTTACTGTACAACTGGACTTCTAGCTTTATGGCAATTGAGGGTTCTAAGGACAAGAGAAAGACAAGCGCTCCAAGAGTGGTTATTGCAGGTGCAATGTCGGCGACTTTCGAAACGCTCTTTATAGTTCCCACAGAAAGAGTCAAAATCACAATGATTCAAAACCAAATTCTCGAAAACGAGAAGCGCTGGTTTCCTGATAAGAACATCGATATCACCGGAGCCGACAAGCACCACAAGCTGATGCACAATATATTCTCCCGCCAGTACGTTTCCCCTCATGCCTACTACACCTCGGAACTTGCTGGTCAGCTTAAGTCTGGGAAGTCCAATCTGAAGTTCCATACGGGCCAGAAGCCAAAATCCACCATCGATAACCTCAAAGTTGTCTTCAACGAGTCGCCTGCAGTGTCCCTCTTCACCACCATCAAGCAGATGTATGATCTCAGGGGAATCCTGGGATTTTATGCCGGAACTTGTATCACTTTTGTTCGTCAAATTGGTACAACGGCTGCTTGGTTCTCCACATACAATGCGGCAAGACAGTTGATTGACCCTCACAACAAGCAGCAAGATCAGGACTGGTTCAGATTCCAGCACAGCGCCTGGCAGCTGATAGGTCTTCATGCAATGTCTGCTGCAGCGGCTATTGCGGTAACACAGCCAATCGATGTTGTCAAGACCAACATCCAGCTGAAAAACGGAAAGTTAGTGTACAAGGACTCTTTGAGCGCTGCGTATAAGTTAGTGCTCAAAAAGGGATTCAAGAGCTTGTATGCGGGTGCGTTGCCGAGATCTATTAAGATTGCTATAAATGGAGGAATTACGGCGTTCTTCTATTCGCACATCGAAGACGGAATCAACTCGCTTGCCACCAAGACTATCTTCACTGACTAGTGGAGTCCTGCTCTAGATATACCAGCAAGAGGATTTCGCCACTCTTGTGCTTAACTCCATTGAATTGCTTTGCCAATTTCCCTCCAGCGCAGCTCGGCTGGCTGAAAGCAATCTCTACCGGTTTAATCGTCATGCCGTATACCAGGTGTTTCCTCACGCAGTCGAGCATCCTCAATCCTAGACCATGTCTCCGCCATCGCGAGGCTACCCATATCCTCGATATTCCAAGAATAGGCAAGGAGTTGACCTGATCTGGAACAATCTCTTGATTTCTATAGAGCATCCATCTTGCTTGTTTTGCCAGGTCCTTGATGGGCTCAGTAATGCATACTCCGACAGCACGTGCCTTGATTATCACAACAAAAGCTTTCCCTTGAACTTTGCTGTCTGTGTGGGATTTCCATGCGTTGTTGCCACTAGGGGCATTGAGTTCCTGGTTGACAATGACAAGTAGCTTCTCCACACATGCTTTGTGATAGGCACTGTCCTTCAGAATCTCCACAATCCGGACATCATTTTTTGAAATGTTCTCTCGTAGTTGAAAAGAATCCTTGATCGCGTCGGCAGAGCTTATCTTCCAGTTTAGCCCATCAGTGAAGGTAGCATGTAGTTTCGCATGTATCTTTTGGTCCTGAGGAAGAGACGCGTGGTAACTCATACCACATTTTGAGCATGTCTTGACTCCACTAGTGGGAACGTTGAGCGTGGACTGTCGTAGCCGACGAGAGGGGCTTTTAGAGCTTTTCATTGGAAGATCCAGGGGAAGATCTGTTCGAACACCAGCCGCGTCACTCTAAGAGTATCATATGGGACAATCAGACGCGTGCAGGATGATGATGCGGTTTTTCGTACACGAAAGGCGGGCGAAAATCCCCACAAATTTCACGCACCCTGATACAACATACATATCAACAATGGCCTCCAATTACGCAAACCTTCTTCCTGTGAGTGGCTCTTGGAAAAAGCAGATTACAGATTTCTTGTCTGAAGATGTCCCCTCTTTTGACTACGGTGCTTTTGTTGTCGGAAACAAACAAGAAACTGCTTCATTGTACATGAAACAGACTGGTGTCATAAGTGGCGTGCCCTTTGCTGAGGAAGTATTCAAGCAATGCGAACTCAAGGTCGATTGGCA
Organism: Osmozyma tolerans; assembly: GCA_030582955.1. Lineage (NCBI taxonomy): Eukaryota > Fungi > Ascomycota > Pichiomycetes > Serinales > Metschnikowiaceae > Osmozyma > Osmozyma tolerans. Next base: position 14,225 of record JAJMHH010000019.1, read on the forward strand.
CTATAAAGAGGGTCAGTATATTGACGCCGACCACTTGACCAAGCATAAGGGTAAGATTGTGGTGGCTACCGTGAGCGGGCCCGCTAATAAGATCTTGCTCTCTGAGAGAACTGCCTTGAACCTTTTGGCAAGATCCTCCGGAATTGCCACTCAATCTTATATTACCAAGAAGTTGGCCGATGAGTCTGGGTACACAGGGTTGATTGCAGGCACAAGAAAGACCACTCCTGGACTTAGACAACTCGAGAAGTACTCCATGTTGGTTGGAGGCGTGGACCCTCACCGGTACGACCTCAGCTCGATGGTGATGCTCAAGGATAACCACATCACCTCCACTGGCAGCATAACGGAGGCAGTGAAAAGCGCAAGAAGCGTGTGTGGATTTGCCGTGAAAGTTGAGGTTGAAGTTAGCACCGAGAGTGACGCCAAGGAGGCGATCGACGCTGGTGCAGACGTTATCATGTTAGACAACTTCGGAGGTGCTGAGTTGCAAAAAGTAGCCCAGAGCCTCAAGAATCACTATAAGGGTTCCAATAAGAGCTTCTTGCTCGAATGTTCTGGTGGTTTAACCCTCAACAACTTGAGCACCTATTTGTGCAATGACATCGACATTTACTCGACCTCGTCGATCCACCAGGGCTGCAGCATCGTGGACTTCTCGTTGAAGATTGACGCATAGACATATACAAGACACTAACGAATGGACGACACGCTCCTGAACTCTAGACTGTCAAAGCCCGAGTTGAATCCCAACACCTCATTAACGTTTTTCAATATCTTCGTAGTAGCCTGATCCAATTCTTGTCCGGCTTCTTCTTCGTGTTCACCCACTCTTGTACCCGCCGCAGCCCCCTCTTCCTGGCTGTCTTCTTCCTCTATGACAATACCTCCTAGCAGATCGTGGCGCCTTGAGCCGCCGAGAGTTTCCCCGAAAGAGTTGGTATTAAGCAGAATTCCCGAAAGACTCGAGAGACCCATGTTGAGACTGACGTCCTTGGAAATGGCCGGCTCTGAAATACCCACCATCGAAGATGCCGCTGCGGGCTTCTTACCGAAACAGCGAATTGCACGGACATGCGAGTCTTTTCCGTCCTGATGATTGGCAAGAATAATAATCTTCACGACAAAGCACTTCAACAAGCCATCTCCCCTCACGCCCTTGAAGATAATGTGGGACCAGCCCACAGGTCTTTCAAAGTTGACAACACACACCTCGGTCAAGTCCCAATTGGAGCTACCAGCCATGATCTTAATGCGCAGTGGTGTGTACGACTCGTCGAGTTGATAATTGGTGAAGATCGAGATCCGCTCCAAGGACACCTTCTTGGAGAACTGAAGTACCACATAGTGAGGGTGGCTGAGCTGGCCACAATCGCTCGTCTGGTGCTCCATATTGTTGCCTGCGCTGCCGTCAGATTGCCAGAAAGTCTCGGGGGTATCATTGCGGAGTTGGCTTAATCCGAAGCCTTTCTTGTATGACGATAGTTTCCACGATGCCAACGGCGAGAGATCTAGAAGCTGAAGGGCATCGAGTTCTTTCTGGCCCTTTCGGTAGTACAGCTGCTGGATTTGCTCAATTGACGGCTGCTCTCCTGAGTCATCTGACTGTGTGCCTTCAGGATACGCCTCCGCATCATCCCTTATGCGGTAGTCTGGGCCAGGGACATAGTTGGAATCTGTCTCTATTCCTGCACTATCTGTGTGAAGGGAAGGCGCAATGAATGATTGAGAGGCCTCCCCTTGTGTGTTCTGTCGGTTTTCGCCACCAGGCCAATTTGAGGAAGAATCCATTGGCTAGTACACTAGGAAATGGCGTCTGTTGCGCGTACCTGTGCTGTTAAGAGTGCACATCGCGGGAAAGATCGCGAACTACTGTGAGCGTGATTCTAAGATAATGACAAATAGTGTATGGGATATATATGCCTTCATAATGTGAAATCAAAGTTCAATCTCAGTCGTACCGTCCGGGTGTTCTGTTGGTTTCTCGTCATCTCCAGTCTCTTTTTCGGGAGCGGCCTCACTCTCTTCTTCTGCCTTAGAGACTGATTTTTTCTCTTCTTCATCATTTGCAGCCTTTTCTTGCTTCTTTGGCTCTTCGGAAACCTCGGGAGCTGGTGCCGCAGGCTTGGGGTCTTCATTGACCTCGTTCGAGGCCTCTTGCTTATCATTAGCTGGAACTGCCGCAGCCTTTGGCTCGTCATTCTTCTTTGTCTCATCGATTAAGGTCTCCTTGGGCAAGCTGGTAGTGCTCTCCATGTTCACAAGTTTAGTTTGACTGGCGTTCGCACGATCAGCCAGAGCATTGTGAGTATTGGCTGGTCGCGTGGGAGGTGCTCTTCTGTGGATCCTTTGTGGAGTGAATGAAGTCTGGAACAGGTCAACATTCGTTATTCCGAACCGCTTCAACGCTCTTCTCTTCACAACCTCAATGTAAGTGAGCTTGCCCTTAAGCTCTGGACCAAACTCTGCACCATCACGATCCAAGAAAGCGAGCTCTCCGTTGCCTTCGTCTTCGTCACCAATCATGTAGTCGTCGGTCCGCGAAGAGTCCAAGAAGCCGTTGTCGGCAAGACTCTCGGAATGATCGATCTGGAAGTTACCTACCTCTAAGTCAGTGACAAACTGAAACAAGAAGTCTTGCAAGCTTGTGGCGATCACCACCTTCGTATCGAAGTCTCGGCCATATAATATGATCTGACCACGAACACCAGCAGGACCTGGGGCCAAATCAAGGGCGATTAAGTTGCCACAAAGATCCTTTATCAAGGGAACCCAGCCACGATGCACATAGTATGGTTGAACTGCATGAATTGGAACGGACTTCTGGTGGGCAAGAAAATTGTTGAGCTGGGCTTCATGTGCGGAGGCAGATCCAGAAGAAGACGTGCCCTCTGCAGCCAATTTGCTCTTTTGATGCTGGATAGCCATTTGCTGAGATTCGATTCTTTCAGCCACCTTAGACCATAGGGTATATTCCTCCATGACACTCTCCAAATCCATGAGGACCAATCCCATAACCAAACCCGTTGGGTTGCCACCGCGGAATTGACCATCATGAATCTTGTAAAGCTGACGAACTTCCACCGGCAAGGGGCCGATAGCCAAGTCTTTTTCAAGCTCATTCAAATCAGCAGTTGAGGCACCGTCATTCAATGCGTCCTCCAACTCAGGATATTCCTCTTCTAACCACTTCTCGATTCTGTCCCATAAAGACTGGATCGATGGTAAAGGAGGTTGACCATCGCGAGACAAGCTTTGCATTTGAACGTCGCTACCTTGTTGGTGGATCAAGTTCGTGGAGGAGGATCTTAGACCAGGTCTATACCCGCCGACGTTGGTTGAAGATGCATTACGAGACCCGATTAAGGAATGGCTGGACGAATTATTAAGCTCTGTGAGCCTAGCGGTAGAAGATCCTTGATCTATGGAGCCGCCAGCTGTGGAGTTTTTATATGGGGAGCCGTAGCTAGCATAGTGATCGTCTGTGGTGACAGAATGCCAGAACGACTTGACATTGTCCATAAAACCCATATTTTGTTTACTTCTTTAGTTTTCGTGGACAAGACGCGTTAAGGAGTATTCAATGATTCAAGGTGAGGGGGGCTATGTGGTTTGATTCTTCTTCTTATTCTCAAATCCTGAGTTTGTATATTCTGATTTTCAAACTCGTGTTGTTGTTATTCCTGTTCCTAGATTTTCGTGTGTTTGATAATTTCGGTTTTTCTTTTTTTTTTTTTTTCTTTTTTTTTTTTTTTTTTTTTTTTTTTTTTTTTTTTTTTTTTTTTTTTTTTTTTTTTTTTTTTTTTTTTTTTTTTTTTTTTTTTTTTTTTTTTTTTTTTTTTTTTTTTTTTTTTTTTTTTTTTTTTTTTTTTTTTTTTTTTTTTTTTTTTTTTTTTTTTTTTTTTTCTAAGAGCGTCTGTTTGTGCCCGCTTCTTCTTTTGCTTCACTAGCGTTTATATGTAGGCCGCGGTCTCGAATAGAAGGGTCCGGTGTGTTTTGTATATTCAACACGAGGCACGTATTTTTTTCAAAGCACCGCCATCACCGGCAAAGTCACGTGGTAATTTAACCATAATCTCGCCATGTAACACCGTTTGGGGATCTTCGTGACAGATCAACGGCAATCTAAGCAAATCGAACGCGATGATTTAAAAAGCTATATATTTACTAGACTGCTTTTTTTATTTATTTGTTTTTTTTTTTTTTTTTGGTCGACTTTTGCTTTAATAGCTATTTACTTTTTATAAATTGTTTCTCTTTTCTTTTTTTTTTTTTTTTTTTTTTTTTTTTTTTTTTTTTTTTTTTTTTTTTTTTTTTTTTTTTTTTTTTTTTTTTTTTTTTTTTTTTTTTTTTTTTTTTTGTCCTAGTCGCAGCTTGGTTGCTGAATCCCAATTTCTGACGAAGACAGGTGGATATTTTTTCGCGTAGATGAATTCTCGCTTCAAATTTCACATTGCGCGTTAGTGGTGGAACCATCACCTTGTATGGCTAAGCTTACTAATGTAAACAACTTTTGAACTCAAAAATGGGCCATTTGTTGGCTATGTATTTCTTGAACGCAAGTAATTCGCTATATCCTCACCGAAATACTCCCGAAGAGTCCCTTCATGATTCTCAAAATCGTAGTTGGTGATATGAATGCTCAATTGAACAATATCGTAGTTGATCTTCTCGCTGATCTTCGAGTCTTGTTGGTAATCAGGATGCGATAAAACGAAATTCCTCAAGAATCTCGCAGTGGTTGGGATTTTCCCACTAGCTCTCCCTCCAATGAGTTGCAAGTATTTTTGGAGTAGTACGAGATCCTTGGCGATCTGTTTACTCTTGCAATGGTGGCTGCTATTGGTCCAAGTCTCAGGAAGAAGCTCGGTAGCAATGAGGCGGACAACCATTTTGATCAATCCAGGGAAGCACAGAGACCCGTTGATGAGCTCGTCCGTGCTCAATCTCATCTCCTCCGACTTATCCATGTCTGCACAAGGATCATCATCCCCTTGTGGCGCCTCCACCTTCACGTAGCCGTTCAAATAAACACAACTACTGTCAACCAAGTCATTACCATCGTTGATAAAGCGATCAAACCACGTCAAGTCGTAGCCCTTGAAGTCCTCGTGATTCAAACGCCATTTGCAAGGGTTTCTGAACCAGAATTTCTCTTCAGTCGCCGCGTCCACACGGTGAGCGATCTCCATGTTCTCGTCAATCTTAGAAATCGACATGTAGAAATCAGGGTTGAACTTGAGAATTGCTTTGCTGACCAAGCTAATAAACACAGAGTAAGCTGCGTTTTCAAAGTCCGTCAACTGGATCTCCATTGGCCTGAACTCGACCCTCCACCCTGGCTTCTGCGATAGTTCATCCGGTGAAACATCTCCATATAACGCAGGTGGCTTGAATCTCAATGTCTGCCAGTTGGTGGACTGAATGTTCTCAAAATGGTCGTTATCCTGAGTGTTGTCCTGGTCAACACGCTCACTGAACACAACCAAAGGGTCTCTGATGAAAAGATGTGCAAAGTGTTTGGCAAGGAGTGAGTCGAACAATCCAGAAGCAATAAGCTTGTCGTAAAGCTTTTTGTTAAGTGGCGAAAAGATGTCATTATACTTCGAATGGAAGTACGCATCAGTGTGATAATTGCCGTCGCCGAGGTAAGAGTCAATAGAGTCGTATCGAGACTTTGGAATCTTCTGAACAACCTGATCCCCGACAGTGTAGATGGCAGTGTCGCCGTAGGCGTTCACAACACGGTCTCCGTTGACACCAGGGCCACCACCAAGCAGCTGCATATGGTCCTTGACATTTTGGTCAACGTCGAGACCGCCAAAGAAATCATAGTTCTTGTAAGGCTCTAAGTCCCGTTCTATAAAAGTCCTATCGTCGACTGCACCGCTGATGACGTTCCAGCGAACGTCCTGGTTCACAAGGAATCCCTTAAATATTGGAGCAGCGGCGGTGAGAGCCAAGAGCACTGGAGTTAGAGGCGCCAAAGAGTCATATAGGTACCTGGCTTGGTTCATGTCGGAGGCTTGCATAGTCACCTGTAGACAGGAGGAGCCCATGCCGAAACCCATGGAGTCCATATATACATGGCCAGGTTTGGACGCACCTAAGAAGGGCTCGGCGTCCGAGGGGAACAAGTCACGATGAGGGATGGAGTCGTCCACTAGCTTTGTCTTGACGTCAGGATATATGGGCAAGTTGATGGCAACTTTGTGACCGCGTCTCTTTCTGATGTTTGCAGTGAGCGTGGGGAACCTGGCGTGTCTATTAATGATCTCGTCGGGGAGAAAAAGCGACTGGGACGCTGGACCGATTGGCTTTGCCCTTGGAGAGGTGAAGTAGCCACATCCCATTCTTGGATAGGTGGTGAGGGTCAAAGGAACAATGTTGCTGGGCAAGACATCCTTTGATATAAGACGACGGAACCTCATGTTCTCTTCGACATAGATATAATCGGCAAGCAAGGATCCATCGTATGGCTTCCTTGGGGTGGCTTCGATCATGTAGCGGCCATATTCCGGATGGAAGCTGACGTTCTTCTCGAGGACCCTGGCGTAGAGGTCTTTGTTTTCAGGATCATTGAGCAAAGTCAAGATGTCGTCTTTGTCTATACTGAGATTAGCAGTACGACTAGACTGGTCGACGTCCACGAGCATATACTCGACTTCATCGCCCCAATAGAAAGTATCATTGGATCTCAGAGAATGCTGGCGGAAAATATTGATAAGCTGCTCGATGCCGCTGTTTCTGACATGCTCATTATGTTGTCTGGACTCAAGCCAGTCCAAAGGAGTGCCTAGCGAAAGCAACCCCATTTATGCCACCAGATGTCGATTGAGCACGTCTGTTTGCAGTAGTAGGGAAGAAAGCGGAAGTATGGCGCTCAACCCGCTAGCACCACTGCACGAGACCAGATTTACAAAATTGAGGGTACAAAAAAAAAAAAAAAAAAAAAAAAAAAAAAAAAAAAAAAAAAAAAAAAAAAAAAAAAAAAAAAAAAAAAAAAAAAAAAAAAAAAAAAAAAAAAAAAAAAAAAAAAAAAAAAAAAAAAAAAAAAAAAAAAGGAAGAAGAACAAGAAGAAACAAATGAAGAAATAAAGAAATAAAGATA
>JAJMHH010000019.1:21435-37550 GCA_030582955.1 Osmozyma tolerans
AAAAAAAAAAAAAAAAAAAAAAAAAAAAAAAAAAAAAAAAAAAAAAAAAAAAAAAAAAAAAAAAAAAAAAAAAAAAAAAAAAAAAAAGTGTGCATAGTGGAGGTTCCGCTAGGGCAAAGAAGCAACCAACTGAAGCCGTTTGATGGTAAACTAAGCCTGCTTGTATAGCATATCGTACGAATCAACAGATATCGAAAATAAGATACTCGCCGTTGAATATCCGGAACCAAAGTAGCGATCGAGATTCGTGGGAACCACTTGCCATATCTGCACTGAGGTATATCTAACCGCAACCTCGCAGACCAAGATGCAATGGCACGTGATAAGCGCGATCATATTTCCGTTGACTCTGCGGGTACCTTATATGGTAGTACTATAGATAACGCACCGTTTTTCAGTCACTGCATACTACTACTACCTCGGTATCCTTATCCACTCTCTCATCGAACAACCCATATATCCTTACTTGTTTATTCCGATATGTAGACCCTCGACTTATGCTCTATTTCATTGCTCTCTAGTTGGCGTACGCAAGCTGGTTCACGTTGTTAACAACGCATCCAGCACCGTCACCCTTCCGCTCGCTCAACTCTCCAATGACAATAGCGTCCTCGTTAGCCTCCTTCAAATCACTCAACACCTCGTCCACGTGCTTGGCTGGCACAATCACAGCCATTCCAATGCCCACGTTGAATGTCTTGAGCAAATCGTCGTATGGAACCTGGCCCTGTTTACCGAACCACTTGAAGATCTCTGGCACTTCCCACTTGCTCAAGTCAACTTGTGCCTGCAAGTGCTTTGGCAAAGCTCTTGGGATGTTTTCAACAAGACCACCTCCGGTGATGTGAGCCATACCAAGAATCAACCCCTTCTTGATCGATGGAAGCAACTGCTTAACGTAGATCTTAGTGGGCACTAACACCTCCTCTCCAATAGTCTTGGATGGGTTCCATGGGGCCTGACTCTTGTAGTCAAGACCACACTTGTCCACGATGTGACGCACAAGAGAGAAACCGTTGGAGTGGATACCGTCGGACTTCAACCCAATAATGACATCACCAGCACTCATGGCAGACAACTTTGGCAAGATCTTGTCCTTGGCAACAGCACCAACTGCCGTACCGTTAGTGTCGTAGTGACCCTCGGCATACATGCCGGGCATTTCACTGGTTTCTCCACCGACCAATGCACATCCTGCGGTAATGCACCCGTCAGCAACACCGCTGACGAATTTGGCAGCCACCTCCACATCAAGCTTTCCGGTGGCGAAGTAGTCGAGGAAGATCAAAGGCTCGGCACCTTGCACGACCAAGTCGTTGACGTTCATGGCAACCAAGTCGATACCAACGGTGTCGTGGATATTCATGATCTGAGCGATTCTCAACTTGGTTCCGACACCATCGGTGGCAGCCACAAGCAATGTGTCGTCACCAGCATAGCCACCAGCTTTCAAGTCGAAAAGTCCACCGAAGCCACCGATGTCGGAGTCTGCGCCTTTTCTAGCAGTGGACTTCACCTTGGCCTTGATCTGCTCCACTAACAAGTTGCCGTTATCGACGGAAACACCAGCTTCAGCGTATGTGGAGCCCTTGCTTGAAGCATCAGCATCCCTAAACGCACGGTGGGCAATGTCAGATCTGTTGTACTTGCCGTTGAAAGACACAAGGTCGACACCCTGATAAGCCTTATCCACGGACTCTCTTAATGTGGAAGCGGTAGCAGTGGCGGCAATAACACGACCACCAGAAGTGACCACCTTACCATCCTTCTCGAAAGTACCAGCATGGAAGATGTAAGTGTCCTTGGGGATGGAAGAGATGGTGATTTCATCGCCCTTCTTGTATGAGTCAGGGTAGCCACCAGCAGCCATGACGACGGTTGTGGAAAAGGTGTTTTCCTTGGTCTTGATCGACACAGAGTCCAACCTGTGCTCTGCGGCGGCCACCATTACGTCGGCCAAGTCGGTGTCCTCAGTCAACAAAGGAAGAACGGTCTGAGTCTCTGGGTCACCGAATCTGACGTTGTACTCCAACACCTTGGGCTGCTTGGAGGGGGACAACATGATACCGGTGAACAAAACACCACACATTGGGAAGCCGTCCTTACGCATTCCGTCGATGGTGGGTTTGATGATCTCACTGTTGATCTTTGCCAACACCTCCTGTGTAGCAATTGGAGCAGGTGCATATGCGCCCATACCACCGGTGTTCAAGCCGGTGTCACCGTCGCCGGCTCTCTTGTGGTCTTGGGACGTGGGCAAGTTGAAAAAGCTGTAGCCATCGGTGATGGTCAAAATGGACAATTCGTCACCCTCCAAGTACTCCTCAATGACGATCTCGTCACCTGCGGCACCGAAGTTCTTGGCCACCATGATCTCGTTCAAGCCGGCGTAGGCCTCTTCCTTAGACTCAGGAATCAACACACCTTTACCTGCGGCGATACCATCGGCCTTCAAGACGATCTTGTAGTCGACTTGCTCAATGTGTTTTCTGGCGTCATCAACGTTGTTAAAGGTTCTGAATTGGGCTGTTGGGATGTTGTGCTTGGCCATGAACACCTTGGAGAAAGCCTTGGAGCCTTCCATAGTAGCGGCCTTGGCGCTAGGACCGAACACTGGGACGCCAATTTTCGTGAACACAGTGGTGATACCATCAACCAATGTCTGCTCAGGACCAGGCACCACCAAGTTAATACCCTTCTCCAAGGCGAACTTGCTGAGGCCGTCAAAGTGTTTAGGGGAGCCAGACAAGTCCGGCACGTTTATGATCTTCTCGTGTGTAGTGGAGGTACCACCGTTTCCTGGAGCCACGTAGACTTTGTCAACACGAGGGGACTGGGCCAATCTCCACGAGATGGCGTGTTCACGGCCACCATTGCCAACGACGAGAACGTTCAAGGACATTTTAAGTAATATATTTGTTTTCGGAAAAGAAAAAACAATTGATTGTCGACAAGCCGGAAGCTAGACTGCTAACAAAAAGCAAACCTTGTATGTGAGTGTGGTGGAAGAAGGACAGGAAGGAGAAGATTGTGGAAAAGGATTTGGATCTAAGTTTGTGCACTTGGTATTTGATGCGACTCCAGATGCCATCACTTTTTTCCTCCAGCCGTCTATTAATTCTGACTCCGATTGTCCGCGCGATTGAACTCCACTACACTTGAGTCGTAGCGATGAGAAGAGTGCAGGATAAAGAAATAAGCATATTGTTGGGGTTTAGTTTTCAACATTGAATTTCTTATTCCCAGACTAATCTTACATTTCTTTGGCTTCTTGATTCTACACTTGGTCTCTCTTTGCAGTGTATTACGCGCATCATTAATCGTTGTGTATCGAATGAGCAGTGCGCCCCAAGTTATATATACATGATTTAAATGGCAACGTCTCCTGTCCCCACAATCCCTTCAAACTTATAGTTGTCCTCATGGGGCAACTTGATGCGGTTGCCCTCCTCGTTCACCGGCGTGTAAAGATAGTACGACAACAATGCATGCACAACGGCTCTCGTCTTGGCCTCGTTCAACGATCCTCCAACTCCCTCTCCCAACTTGTGTCCTCCAGAGAAGGCTCCGGCAACGTACATGGAGTTCGTGGACAATCTACCCGACTCAGCAATGAGCCTGATCTCTAGTGGGTCCTCGAGCTCGAGCTTCTCGCAAAGTCTCGTCAACTCTCTCGTGGGTTTGCTGAACTGGAACATCTCATGCAATGGCACTCTTCTAGAGAGAATGTGCGCCTGTATGAAGTCTTTCGTAGCTTCCTCCCCAGCATGTGTGTACATTCCTCCCACGACAGCCTTTACCGCCTCGGCGTATGCATCTTCCTCCTTGGTCAAGTATGTGTTGGTGTTCTTGTCGAAAGACCCCATCTCCTTCTCCGACAACTCCTCCACACCCTCCTCATTGTGGGCATTCTCCTTCTGCTCGTCCGTCAAGTACCGGAGTCTTCCGTAGATCATGAACTCTGGCTCGTTGGCAAGGTATTTTTGCAATTTGGACAGCGTATCAGCCTCAATACCCCAACCACGTCCAATGGCAGCTAGGGTGTATGGACCCAAGTACGCGTTGGTTGCCTCGTTGTGCACAGTCAAGGGAAGTCTGGGGTAATTCATTAGCAAGTACTCCGAAACGTAGTAAGACAACAAGTTGGATCCCAAGATACTCAAGCCGTAGTTGTTCACCAACCCGGTGGATTGATCGCAGTTCAATGCTTGTGATAATGTCGATAACGTGTAGCTCTTTGGCAATCTCAACCTATTATGCAACGACACCAACGCCGGAGATTGCTCAGCGGTGGACTCCGGAAGTCTGTGGGTAAAGATGTTGGCCTTGTATGAACCGTAGTCGCCCACAGACGAGTACGTGATCTTTTTGGACTCATCCATTTGGGCAACATGGTACGAAGCCACCAGAACACGGCTAGTCCGGACCAGAGCTGCGAGCGCCCGTGGTCCACGTCTTGTAAGAAGCCTCAACATTGGGTGTTTTGGTTGTCGTCGCTAGTGAGATGCTTTACGTTTTTTTCACTTTCCGTCTTTCACTCCATGGTAAATTTTTTTGGCATTATATGCACAACCAACTGCGCTCTCTCTCCCTCTTTCGGTCTCACCATTTGCAACTCAGGCCACCATCTGTCATGGCCGAGCTGGTGTGTAAACGGTTGTATTGTTGCTGAATTATTAAAGGGTTGTTCCGTGAAGAAACTCTCCGGTCTCTTTCTCCGGACTCCCAGTTCGGTAAATGTCCGATCACGTGACCATGCTACTATTGGCTTGTATCTATAGAAGAAGGTTAGAATTTAGATCTGGGGCATAATATCCTAGTCAATCGTAAAACAACGGCAGTCTGGTTTTGAAAGTGGAAGATCCATCCGCTAGATCCAGAGGAGTATGGCTCTAGTGAGAGCCGCAAATGGTCGTGCGCGCACAAAGTTTTTCCCACCAACCACGCTTCATGCTTACTCGCATGCATCATTAATACAACAGCCTCTTGCAACTTATATTACAACATGGCCCATGCTCCAGCCTTGAACCCATACGCCATCGTCGCCATGGCCTCCGTTGCCGTCGGCTACTTGTGGATCAAGTCTCCTCAGAAATACAAGTGGGTCGCTGAAAACAGAATCAGCCCGAAGGCTGACTTGGCCTGGAGAAACAGCGCTCAGAAGTGGCTCGAAAACAACTCCTAATGGAACACTTGCCGTCCTCTTCTCGCATCTCCAATGAAATCTTCCCTTTCTTACATGCATCTTTACGTTTATTCAGGTATCATCAATACACAAGCTATATAAAGTCTTGGGTGTAGAATATATAGTTTCATTTTTCTTCCAACTAGCCCACCTTCACAGACGCCAATGGTATCACGTTGCTTAAATCGTCCCTATGCTGAAGCTTTACCAAGTCGCTCTCAAGCTTGAGAAAGCACCAGAGCCATCTTCTGAACACCTCCAATGACTCCAACAAAAAGTAGCCAAAAGACAAGAAGTCAAGACCAAAAAAAAAGTTTCCCACTCTGTTCTTGAGTGCTAGTTCAACCTCAGTATCCTTGATCACATAGAGCTTCAAAATCCAAATGTAACGAAGCACAAAGTCCAAGGCGATGATGCTCGAGTACATCACGTAGTTTCTATAAACAAGCAAGTTGGGCTCACGTAGAAGAGTTATGCTGCTGCTGGATCCCTCAAAGATCGGGTCGAAAAGCCTGAAGCCCCAGTCCATCTTCACATCCCACACAAACAGGTATGTTGCGTTCAAAGCGGCCAATGAGTACCACCATCTGTTAAGAGTGTTGAGCAGATTATTAAGCGACTCCAGGTCCGTATCGGCTAGGTTCAGGAGTTGAAGCTTGATGATTAAGTTGACAATCACAGGACCCACCCCTGTTGAGTACTTTATGAGGTTGAAAAGATGCTGTCTTTGGCCGGTTAACAGGAACTCGGACCAGCACTGTTTGATTCTGATAAGTCCTGGCACTGCAAGCACAAATGCCTCGATTGCAGGGTGGTATGGGGTGTCTTTGGGGAGGTAGTTGGTCCACATGTACAACACGGTATCGTTGAGCACCTTGGAATAGGACGTGAAGCTATCGGAAATCAAGATATCGTTCGTGCGCATGGACAAGGAGTTGATGTCGCCGAGAAGGATTCTCTTCATTGTGGTATTGATTCTGCGCTGGCCAAATGAGGGGTAACTGGCAAAGTATCGAAAGAGCGTATGGAGGAGCACGGCAGTGGGCAATATGTTCCTCAGAAACCAATATATGGAGCCGCTGGTGCCAAATACAAAAGCCACAGACCAGTATATCACCACGGTAGTGTATGCTACCACAGACACGTTCTTCATTGTGGTAGAGATGCCATTGAGCAAGATCTGGTTCTCCAGGAGGTCAGCCGGGGAAACTGTGGCTTCCTTTCCGGTGATGGTATCATTTGTATGGTCACTGGAGGAGTAGCGGTGTGAAGAATATGACAAATTAAGTAGAGCCAACACATTCATACCATGAATATGGTAGCAGAACCACACGAGGGCATACCATAGATAGATCCCCACGACAAGAAGGAGGACTATGCGAAAAGGGATTGGTAGTATCGTATCAAATTCCATGACATGGCCGCTGTCAGGCATATTTTTCTCTTAAAAGTAGACGGGACTTCAACACTGCGTTCAGCTTGGCGTTTTAATGTACTATCGCAGGCACACAGTATATACAATTGTCACTGTGGACTCTATACAGTGACGTTGTTTTCCTTTTTTTTTTTTTTTTTTTTTCTTTTAGTGAGTAGCACCGCCAAAACGCGAAGCGCTGAGGCGAAGCATTGGCAGGGATAAATTACTGGAAGAGGCTTGAATATGGGCTGTGATCTTCCTGGAAAGACACAGCGTCGGAAGAAGAAGCTGCACTCGTTACATTTCGGTCAGAAGCAAAAAGTATATCTACGGAAATCACAATGACGTTTTACGAGCTTCAGCACTAGAGTTTTTGGATAATCATTAAGTTTTTTCATGATTAGCATGGAAATAAAGACATCATCAGCTCGCGTCTAGTAATATTGTCTGAAACAAACACCTAATTGTTAGAAACACATTTTTCGAAACTTCAACATTAAGAGTGCACAACACTTCAGAATTTTCAGTGTGTTTGGCATTTGTCGAATCGGTCATCGTCCTGAAAAGGATCCTCCGTTTGGGGCGACAACTGGTCATCACGGTAATCGCGTCACTCTTGACTTTTCTGTACATACCATTCTCGTCATAGAATTGTCCCTACCGAATGGCAGCGACAAATTTATGGCAAAGGCGGTGATCAGAAAATGAATAAGCATAAACAAGAACCTTTAAGCAAAGCTTCTCATGTGTACTTTCATCTTTTCTGTAGTATATAGAAATTGTCTTCTCTTTCTCAAATTTTTCTTTTTTTTTCACTCTGCTCCTTTTATATGCACTAGAGGTTACCCGCATCTTACAACCACCAGAGGGCTTTCGCGTAGGCTGCAAAATGATAGCAGAAGGGCCCTTATATTTCCTCTCGTGCTCAATTTACAAAGATGTATGCTCCATGATTCATTTGGAAATACCTTTCTTTCTTTTTTTTCTTTTTAATTAAAAGTCCAGATAATATTGTAAAATTGTCCCCATGATACTTACCTATTCTCTTCTCCGACTCTTCAACTTGCTCAATTTCTGTTTCCGCTCGTTTTCTCTCCTCTCGCCCTTCGTCAAGTAGCGGAACTTCTTCTTCTTGGCCTTTGGCTTTGGCTTCGGCTTCGCCACTCCGCAAAGAACAGCATAGTCTTTTGCCCTCTTGACCGAGTCTTCTAGAACCTCGTCTGCCTTCTCCAAGTTCACGTTATTGGCTTTAGCTAACGCCTCCAACGACTGGCTTCTCAAATTCGCCGTGTATGGGTTGTCCAATGATTCCACCATCACTTCAGTTGTTCCGTCCACCACAGCGTCACCAAGGGAGTTTTTGTCGTCAATCTCGTAAACCTGTTTTCTCAGAAGAATGCCCTTTTTCGGTTCGTCCTCGTGCGAGTCCAGTGTGGCGCCTTCCTCATCACCAAACCCCGTCCATTCATCGTCAGAAGATCCATTGCTAGCATCGCCTCCCTCCTGAGGTTCCTTATGCTTACTCTTTTTGGCCCCAGACTTTTTATCGCTCTTGTCGTCATCCTCTTCCATGCTGAGCTTCAAGTGCTCTCTCAGTTCTTGAAGTTGCCTGAGTCTCTCGTCAATTTCTCGCTGCTTATTTGCTTTTGCTTCCTTTCTCTCCTCGATCTTGGCCAATCTCTCTTGCTCCTTATGGTACGCCTGTGCTTTTTTCTGTCTTTCAACCTTCCGCTTGTGGAACCCCGTCAAGAACTCCTGACGGGCCAGCTTATCGAAAACAACCTCATCAACACCGTGTTTTTTGTCCTTGTCCTGACGATATTTTTCTCCTCCTGTGAGAATTTGCTTGTTTGTACGCAACGCCATCCTTATGGTGAATGTATCGTTGTCCTCGTTCTTGGAAATGCGATGAGCATCAACTGCGCGAAAGTGCGTCCCACAAATAACTACTCCATTCCAAATCGTTCTTGCTCTCCACATCCAACCAAATAAAAGAAAAAAGGAACCCCCACCGCAGACACTTACTTTAAACACGCCATCATGGAGCACATCGACACAGTAAAGAATATTTGCCGCTCTCTAGAGGATACCGTCGGCACTCTCCGAGAGTCCTTGCTGCCAATAATGAATAGACCTCTAGACGATCTTCTTCGCGAGCGCAAAACTCCAAAAGAGGAAGTCCAATTCCTCAATACATATGTCTACTGTCTAGTGTCTATAATTTTTGCTGCCATCAAGACTTCCGGTGGCTCTACTGAAGACCATCCCATCATGAAGGAGCTCGACCGCGTCAAAGCGTCCATGAACAGACTAAAGAATTTCGACAAAGTTGCTGAAAACAAGGCAAAGGCCTCTGCTGAGTCTCAAGAAAAATCCAAAGAGTTTCTTCAGCGTACTTTGGGTACCACGGGCGGTGCTGCCGCTCCTGACTCTTTAAAGGGTCCGGCCATAAGTCAAGCCAATTTCCAGGGCACACACACGAGGTTTGAGGATAATGACAATAAGTCAGATACAAACTCCACCGCTGGCTCTTCTGGAAGCACCAAGACTGAGCTGAGCTCGACCTCCGGTGCTAAAAACAACATGAAGAAAAAGAAGAATCCCTCGTCGCATGAGTCTGCGAATCGCAAGAACAAGAACGTTAAAGAGAAGGTTACAAAACCAAAGAAGAACAACAACAAGTCAAAGGGCAAGAAAAGAGATTAAGCAGGTGTGTCTTTTATGGCTTTTATCGCTGTTTCCATTTCATAGACGGTTGGCTGTCGAGCTCATGAGCTCGTATTGTACTAATAGAGGTATCAAATATATCAACGCTACAGAGTAGTAGAAATGCATTATTATTTTTAAAGGTCATCACTGTAGTCGTAAGTGTCAAAAGAACTCGTCAAACACATGCTCTTCTCTGATATTGTTTTTGACCACATAGTAAATCTCCATCAAGAGGCGAGGAAATTTGGCGTTGAAGTATGTGTAAAAGCCATGAGGAAGCGGGCTCATTTGTGTCTGAAGGTCAGATGGCATGTCGTTAAAATGATGATATTTGTTTCGCAACGCTCGAAGCAAGTCCATCACTTTGTTGGTACTGTACTTGCGGTATTTGCCCAAATTCTCAATGAAGTCGTTGTCAAATTTAGACAACCAGTCTCCTTGATGAACCCGCTTTCCTGTGCTCTCTAGTGTTAACAAGAGGGCGCTCGGAGGATCTCTGTTCTCCACCTCGAATCTGTCACTAACTTTGAGTAAGAACTCAAGCTTCTTGTTCATACTCCAAAAGTAAGGATGCTTCAAAAGCAATGTTGTATCGGGTCGTGTTTTGGGATTGAACGCAATCATGGAACTGAGTAAATCAGACGCCTCGACGCTGTCATTAGGACAATGATTTTTTAAACCAGAAAGATCGTATTCTCCCTTTATGATGTTCCCCTCTCGCAAATACCGGTCTCCAAATGGATGTCCTCCATTTGTCAAGATGTAATAGAAAACACAACCAAGTGAGAAGATATCAATGGCCTTGGTGAGTCTTTTTCCCGAGCTAGTGTTGTTGGGGTCATCTTTCTTTGAAGTTGAATGAACAGAAGAAACCATGTCTGGTGAGATCTCAAGGAGATCATGATGCAAGAGTAGTTCTGGAGCTCTCCAGCCCGACGTTCCGGACGCCGCATGCTGAGCGGTGGCTCTGAAGGATGACTGATCTGCGTCTAGCTTTTTACACAAGCCAAAGTCCGAGATCAATAGTCTAAAAGCCACTGTGCTCTTATCCTTTTTTGAATTGACTCCCACAAGAATGTTTTGCGGTTTCAAATCACGGTGGACAATCTTCAAGGAATGCAAATAATGAAGCCCGCTCACCAACTGATGAAGAATCTCATTCTTGACGCCATTTGTCGTAAGAGAGATGTTGGCCTTTTGCTTTTCGATCAAGTCCTCCAAAGAGCAATCACACCGCTCGAGAGCAATGTACAAGAACTTTTCGGACTCGCTTGACTGTGAACAAAAGTACCGGATAACATTGGGATGGTCGTCACTTTCCTGAAGTAGACGAACCTCATGATTGGCAACATCGTAAAAATCGAGAAGCATTCTTTTCACAGCGACAGGCCTGTTTTCAAATGTACCCTCAAAAACAACCGTACCATGAGAGCCGTATCCAAGTATCTTATCGGAAATGATAAGATTGTTGTCGATTTGAAGCTTTTTTGGTTGGCTCTGGGGTCTTTTGAACGACTTCACGAGTGATTTTGTGGGGATGGCTCGGTTAGTCTCAATTTCGTTGGTAAGAGCCTCCTCGTACTTCGAACTTTCACTCTCGTCATCATTATTCTCGTACGAGCCATCTTCGGCTGAAAGGTTTCCCTTGGCTTCCAGTTCAACTGAGGTATTTGCTTTCTTGCCTTTGCCGCCTCTCTTTCCACCTCGGCCTCCCCGCTTCCTTTTTTTCTTAGTTACCATTTCCCCTTCAGGACTGTCGGGATCGCCATCAGTTTGGATATCAGGAGGGCCTTCGGGGTGTTCTTTTTCTTCAGCTGAGAGCTTGTTCATTTCGTCTTCAGGTGTTAGTATGCTAACTCTTTTGGTGGTCTCGACGTTTTCACTCTCGTCTAAGATCTCTTCATTGAAGGCGTTAGATCCCAATGAGGAATTTTCGTGATCAGAAAGAGACTGATTTTGTGCATCATCAGCAGCTTCCAGAGTAGTGCTTTTTTTGGTAATCTTGTTCTTGGAAATATAGCCATTGAGTTTCCCAAATGCAACAAAGAAAACAAGAAGCACGGCGGATACGATCAAATCCTCGGCAATTCTCCTGACCATCAGGAGCGAACGACGAGAATCAGCAGGCCCATCCGAAGCCCCATACAATGGTATTGGTAAACTGTGGGAATGCTTCTTATCACTGCCAATTAGTTCCTTGCCTTTTTCTATAATTGTTGCGATATTGTTCCCTGGGTGGTCTTGAGTATGCGGGAAAAGAATACCATCTATCATATCTGGTATCTTCGGTGGTCTTGTGTGAGTGGAGGGGCTTTTATCACGAGTTTCGCCGTCGCCTATCTGCAAAACGGGCTCACCATCGGTAAACTTTGGCTGAGGCTGATACATCTCCAGAGGGACCAAATGGTAGATTTGGTGGGCACCGTTGATGATGGGCTCAACTTCGGGCTTTGCAACGTTTAAGTGGTGGAAGTAGGACTTGAGAGTTGGGTCAAGTGTACCGGCCGAAAGTTGGTATAATCCCATTTGATAATGAGAGATTGGTGCAGACTTCAATAAAGTTGGGTAGTTTTTCATGCTCATGGCGAACCACTCCTTTCCACTGGCAGTTTTGTTAATGAAGCATATGTCATTCTTAGAACCCAGCGCTGCTTCATTTGTCAATGTATTTTGAAGCTCGTTTAGCACTTTAAGTGGATGTGGGAGCATGACGTATTGGTCGTTGCGCTTCAGGTCCTTGAATATGTCGAAAACATTGACTGCGAGAGAGGGAAGTCTGTTGACCCATTGAGGCGCTGCAGCGTTCCTGTTAAGCGCAAGCAAAGATTTGTCATAGAATGGGGTGAAATATAGATTATCCACCGACTGGACGTTCTGCATGATGAGGTCATTATCTATGTTGTTGGGGCCCCATGCAGAGTAGGTGATGTTCCATATGATATTGGGGTCATTTTTATTGTGGATCAGCAATTCATAAGTGGTCTTGCCGAGCATGATGGTTTCTTTGGTCAAGTCATCGCTGAAACTGGGAGGACGGTATAGATTAGGAGCGGGACAGCTTTCCTCGACTGATCCGAAGCTGTTGATCACCTGGCCTGTTTTCAAGTTGATGGTGTAAAGCGAGGTCTTTCTGATGCCCGTGTATATCTTGTTATCCCCTTTTAAAGAGAAGGGAGATTCCATAACAAGATTCTTTATAGATGTGGGTAGTTTATTGAGGCCGAACTGTGGGGAAAAGTAGTAAAGTGATCCATCCTGGTAAGGTTCCACGAGCCAAAGCATGTTGCTATCGGGCAGCAGGCCAGACTGGGCACCATTGTTTGACACTTGCACCAAGGGTTCATCCAAGGGCAAAGTCCAAAGTGAAGCACCTGTGTTGCGTTCAACGCCATGCAAATTTCCATCGATATCGCTGACCAAAAGGACATTGAGGAGCTGCCAGTCTTTAAGACTTCTTAGGTCCAATGGCAAGATGTTTTTGTTGGAAAGACCATCAAGGGATACCTCTTCTTCATGTTCGACTAGCTGTTTCTCGACATTATACTTGGGAACACAAGAACAGAATGAAAGTAGGAGTCCGATCCATAGGAAGAAAATTGAGGGTCGTAGCCTCATTTTGATCGAGTTATGGACCAAGCGTCGGTTGTTTCTTCAACGAAGGTTTTACTCAATAGAAGGGTGCGAAGGATAATCAAGAAGACTAAAGAAAAAAAAAAAAAAAAAAAAAAAAAAAAAAAAAAAAAAAAAAAAAAAAAAAAAAAAAAAAAAAAAAAAAAAAAAAAAAAAAAAGAGAGGACTAAAAAATAAAAATCAAAAAGTAAATAATATTAAGAAAGTTGTCTATGTATAATGCCCGCATTCACCCCACCAAAGTGCGACTTCGCAGATGATCAGATCCGAAATAGCCCCATCTCATGAGTATTATATCTCTGATTGTTTTTATTTTTTTTTTTCTTTTTTTTTATTGTGTTTGCATAAAATGAAAGTTTAAAATATGTTCATGTTGTCGAAAGATAATGTCTACAAACCCGTGTGTCTAAAAGTGCAAGTGTGTCTTACACCCTTATTTCTTCGACTTATGCACGCACAAGTGCAATAAATTTTCAGTAGCGCTCTTCCTTGTTCGCTCTTAAGAGACAGCATCCGCCGCGAATGACAAATGCTGCACAGTAACGTGGTCGTCTTCTTTAAGCCAAAAATATATGTATTAAAACGCCCTGAGCAATATTTAGGTAAAGGTTCATAAAAAAAAAAAAAAAAAAAAAAAAAAAATAGCTCTTCTATGATTGCATCATGTCGTATATGTCGTCAAGCCGTTTCTTTGTGAGCCTCACAATCTCTTCAAAATCCTGGTTTGCATGAGTATTGTAGTCACCAAATTCTCGGCTTTCCCGATAAAAGTCGGGAATCTCGCCCTTGCTTCTTGCAAAGATCCAGCTCCACATTCCAGCTTCTTTGAACATCTTCTCTCTAGTATTGCTGAGATAATTGTCTTGATCTGGTAACACAAAGAACTCATTGTTGCTAAATCTCACCAATCTATCTGATGCATCGTGTAGAGTACCTTGACGGTTGGAAGAACCCGATCTTCCGAATATAAACGACATGATCCACGCTATAATGAAAACACCAGTGAATATCAAAATGCCCCCCAAGAATGCATCTCCTAAGTATGGTATAGAAACAGGAACAGACTTCCCAACACTTGAAGCAAGATTGGTAAGCTGTTCGCCAATGGATAAATCCTTTTGTGGCGGTGGTGCATTCGACTGATTCTCTAATTGTGACTTTCTTCTGGACTTCCGTCTCTTTGACTTCTTTGGTGATCCTCCTTGAGATGCATCAATTATGTCAACCAACAGTTCTGTCAAATTTTTCATTGACTCCTTCTGTCCGTCAATTGAGCCTTTCTCAATGGCCCCTTTGATCCACGACTTGCCGCTCCATTCGACAGTAGTTGTAACATGCAATTTGGTACCGTTACCGGAAGCCCAGCTAAAAAATAGCTTCGTTTTGATCTGGAACAGGTTTCCTGAAGGAACATCTGGCGTTTGAGTCATCTGCTCCAAGTGAATGTACAGAGAATAGTCTAAATGAACGACCTTCTCCGTGATGATGCACTTTGTTTGCTTTGGTCCAATTGGACCATTCAAAGGCTTGGTATATGTGTAGTTTCTTTCCTTATTTGAGTCTGAAAGCCCAACAATTTTATCTTTTTCAATATCGAAGTTCTTCTGCGATTCCAATATCTTGACAAAATGAGATGTATCAGAGCCGAAAAGAATGTTGAAAACAGCTCCCAATGGGGCTTTAAATGTTTCATCAAGAATGAAAACGTCGCTCCGGTCCTCGACGTCATCGGGAATCTTGGTAGGAGCATGACTTGACGGACCTGGGTTGGGTAAACCTCCAGAGTCACCAGCATCACCGGAGGCTGGGCTGTTGGCTTTTTCCGACTCATACTCGGCGTCCAGGTTTGTGACCTCCGCATCTCCCTTATCGCCGCTAGAATCCTCGGTCTTTGTCTCCGACATCTCACTGCCTTCATCCCCAGCAGACCCTTCGCTGCCTGATATAGATGTGACGGATGAGCCACTTTCACCATCATCGGTCTCGTCTTCGGTGAAGTCATTGGCACTTCGCTTGCTTCTGCTGCGCGACCTGCGCTTAGGTAGACGATCCGAGCTATCTAGCACGCCGTGCCACACTTTGGTGATCTCATTGAAGGTATGATCACGAGCAATAAAGGTGGCGAAAGTGTACTTTTGATGGAGAGTCCTGATGATCATACCATTTGGGAAAAGAACAGCTGTAGACTTCTTCTCAATTTGGATGACTTCGGACAAAGGAATCACTATGTGGGTGACCCAGCCTAAGATATTGGAACTAAAGCAAATGTAATGTTGGGAAAGGTACATCTTGCCTTGCACAAGGATGTCCTTGGATAGCGCACACGAGAACTCGCTTATGAGCCTGTCGCTTGAAGGAATTTTTTTGAATATAGAATGGAACTCCTTGTTTTTCTTGGAAGGAGCAAAGGAAATTTTGGACGAGTCGATGATTTGCTCGAGGTCTTGAGCCGATGAATCTGATTCGGCGACAGAGTCATCTTCGAAATCAGAGCCCTCGGCTCCATCATCGGTGGATTCTCTCATGTTTTGCCTGCTCACAGAGCCACGGTGACTTATAGTGCCGTCAGCATTTCCCAGCGCCTGCACTGGAACTCCAGAGTTCGCTTGATGATCACTTGCCATCTCAACAGATACTTGAGGAACGTGTATAGGTGAATTGTCTCCTTTGTCGAAATGCAGAAGTAACAAGTCTCCAGTTCCCAAAGTATTTATGGGCAGGTTATGTATAGGCTCGAAATGGACGTTAGATGTTGCAATATCAGGAGAGTTGGAACGCAATTCTGATGTGCTGCCGTTTGAGGCATCGTTAGAAGGAGTTCCCTCAGTAGCGTTGTCGTTCTCTAGAATGCCTGTGGAAGAATCTAGGATTGACGATCTCAGCGATTTGCCTTTTCCGGGAAGATGGAGGAAGTTTCTTGACCTTTCTCTATTATGGTGAGAGCTTGAGCGCTTCGAATTGATCAGGTCTGACTTGTCTTGGGCGGATTCGTCGTCGTGTTTGACGTTGTTGGCGATGTTATGGGCGGCGGAAATTAGAGAAGAGAGAAATCCACTGGATTCATTCCGTGGGGGAGATTCCACTTGCGATTGTTCTGAGACGGACACTGTGGAAAGGATTTTTTTATTTATGGCGATGGTGGGAAAGCTATGATTATAAAAAGGAGATGAAGGG
>JAJMHH010000019.1:37650-47827 GCA_030582955.1 Osmozyma tolerans
AAAAAAAAAAAAAAAAAAAAAAAAAAAAAAAAAAAAAAAAAAAAAAAAAAAAAAAAAAAAAAAAAAAAAAAAAAAAAAAAAAAAAATAAAAAAAAACACAAATAACCGATTATTGTTGTATATGCGGGACTATCGGAAGAAAGAAGGCTTTGTTTAAAAAACGGATCGGAGTGTGTTTGCTGAGGGTAACAATTTTCTTTTTTTCTAGTAGGGGTAATTTTAATTTTTTTTTTTTTTTTTTTTTTTTTTTTTTGAAAAAAAAAGATAAAGTGAATTTGTTTGATCTTTATTCAAAGATGTGCCGAGAATTTCTCTTTTGAATTGTGCTTGGAAAGAGTGATTGCGGCCAACGGATTTTTCTTATGGGGTAAGCAGTAATACTTGATGACGGGAGGCAGTTTATATTTCTTTTCGTGGATAAAACAAGGCCTACGGAATTTTTGCTCTTAATACTTTTTTTTTTTTTTTTTTTTTTTTTTTTTTTTTTTTTTTTTTTTTTTTTTTTTTTTTTTTTTTTTTTTTTTTTTTTTTTTTTTTTTTTTTTTTTTTTTTTTTTTTTTTTTTTTTCATTATTATATAATGATTGTATCGGAGCCAACTGCATTGTTAACCGCAGCGCGTGGTGCCCCTCCGGTTCACACGGAGCCAGTAAATCGTCTGGGTTAATTGTCATTTTCTGGTAGGGCAAGATGACGATTTTCATTAATGAATACCGAAACTTCCCTGACACAATGGAAATTTTGCCATTTTCGTTATTCAATTATTGGTTACACTAAAATTTTTCCGCCTTTGGAAATTTGACAATTATGGGGCGTAACGCCTCCCAAAGTTGTGGTCAGCAGCAATTTCTCCACGGACACGCCATTAGATAGGAAAGTCGGCTAAAACGGCGAAGATGTCAAGGCACTAAAAGTAGAAAGAACTCACAATTGAAAAATTTAAAAAGTGTATTATTTAATGTTTATATATTGTGTATAATTAAATATATATAGGAGTGAGACAACTTGAGAAGGGAACCCCACATGATTATTCAGTACTCGCTTTAAAGCCATCTTCTCGAGTAATGGTGCTTCGTGAGCTCTCACCACATCCTCTTATTATGTGCAATACCGAGCGGAATGGCAAGAAGTCAGATCCTTGCTCTGGAGCCTGCACTAGTTGCATCTTTTGCAACGCGCTCAATGATCCAGACAAAAGCAACAGGAGCAAAAAAAAAAAAAAACCGGCAATCTTGAGCAGCCGATGGTTCGTCTTTCACCCAACAATCCTGCCTTTGTCATAAAGGCATCTACAAGACTAATAACAAAAGAAAAAAGTAAATAAAAGTAAGTGGTATTTAAAACGAAGGTTTGGTATAGTAACGTCGAAGAAAGAAAAAGTAATACCGAGTAAGCCATTGGCAACCCAGTCTAGGCGAGAATAGGGCCCAAGTACTTTTGCACGCTTTTAGCCTGCTTGTATGAAGCATCATAGTCAATGGAGAAGACTGAGATAGGAGACTTACACTTGAGGTTGTCAATTACCCAAGCCTCAGATGGCAAGTCGCAGTCTCCAAAGATACACTGAGCAGCAGCGAATGGAGTGTCCTGAGACCATTCAACAGAGCCATTGGTGTAGGACAAGCTGGGCACTGGCGATTCATCACCAGACAACCGAGAGAAGATCCACTCAGGGTCAGTGCACGACTTGTCTTCGTCACCAACCTTTGGCAAGTTGACGTTGAGACCAGTTGTCAAAGGCAAGAGTCTAGGGCGGCTAGAAGAAGAGTTGAACAAACGGTTAACAAGCTCGACCACCTTGTTTGCGTAGATAATTGGTGGGAAGGACGTGTCGTTGCTCTTGAGTCTGCTTTCGTCATCCTTGAAGAAAGAGTTGTTCGAGTTGGAGCCAGAGAAGGCAATAGCTGGCAATCCTCTAAGAACAGAGGCATAGGTAGCTGCAATTGTACCAGACAAAGTGTAGAGGCCAGGAGAGAGATTGAGACCCTCGTTAGGACCAGCAACCACCAAGTCGACGGTTCTGTTGTTGAAGTACTTTGGAATGACGTAGTTCAAGCCAAAAGCAACAGCGGACGAAGGGGTGCCGTTGAAGTACCAGATGTTCTTGTCATCTTCTTCGTGGTCCCAAGATGGAGACCCTTTCGGAGGGTAGGCAAACTCGCCATCCTCCTCCAACGTCTTAGACGATGGAACGGAGAATTGGCCACCAAATCCAGACCTTTGCTGCACTGGAGCGACCAAGATCACCTCGTAACCGGCCTTGGTCAAGGCAGTGTATGTAGCACGGATATTGGTGGCGGCCCAGCCGTCGTCGTTGGTGAGCAAGATGGTTCTGTTTGATTTAGGAACCGTTGCTCTTTTAATAGTTGGAGCTGCCAACGCGGTGGACACGGCTGCAAACGCAGCGATGATGGAGGAGAACTTCATTGGTGAGAGCGGAAGTGGTGATGGTATAAAAGAAGCGACAAAAGCGTAAAGAAGGCGGGCATGGCGAGCCTTTTATACTTCTAAGTTTCGGGCATGTCTAGGCTGATGCTGCAAGATCGGCTGCTAATGGCAGTAAGTAATACTTTTTGTCTAAGCGAATACCATGGATGCGTTTGTGCAGTGTGCACACCATTTCGCACCGTACGGAACGGGGAGTGATGGAATATTAGAGGAACGTGGGGCTATTAACCGCACAGGCCCCCAATTTGGCCAAATCAGGTCTAATTACGGAGCCGTAAATTGATTGACTATAGCTTAACGGAAACTTCCGGGCAGGAACCCACCCATTAATTCTACGAAAAAGGCATCTATGTAAACAAAACAGGAATTTCTTTTTAATATTCGTTGTGTGCAGCCATGGCTACTGAGTAGCCACAAGAGATAGCATTAGATAGAAGCAAAGATCAATGAATACAAAAGTTACAGGGCCCAATGCTGTGGATGTGCCAGTATAATGTGAAGTCTTTTTGGTAAAAGGAACTGATTTGGCTCTTATTTTCGTATTTGCTGAGGACAGTCGGTTGCCTTCTGCATAATGACAAGAAGCGTGAGTTGTGCACATCTAATTTCGAGAGAAAGAAATCCTAATTTATTCCCACGGGGCTTAAGGTGGCTTGAGACGTCTGGCAACGTACTTGGCAACCGAAGTTATAATATTGTTTATACCAATTTTGAAAATGTAACCCTTGCTGTACTATTCTTTTCATCTTTTCTTTCTTTTTCTACTACAGAATTTCGTGGCCGCAAAATGCTTCTTTTTGTTAGCGCAGACTCTACTTTTTAGCAGTCGAAAAGAGATAGACGTTTTGTCGCGAACACGTTGTGGTAGAATTCCACAGAAAGTACACAAGCAATGACTGCAAACCTTGAATAATTGATGTAGGGCATCTTCTTCATAGAAGTATGATGTTCTTAAAACTTCATTTAGTCTATTCATATCCACATGTTGAAATCCTATATTTTGTTGTTGTTTTAAAGCGTCTGCTTTTGCTCGGTTCTGACTACATTGAACAAAAGACGCAAATCCACCACCCGAATTAAATGTGCCTCTAATTATGAACCATACTTTCAACTTTACCCTACGGCCAAATCGTTCTCTACCAATAAAGCTACACAGAACAGCCGTTTCTTGACAAATACGGTTCTTTGTTCGGTCTGTTTACTTCCGAAATTCAATAATTATTAAATGACAAAAATTGCGTCCCAGAATTGCCCTCCACTCGCGGACCATTTCCTTGTGATACGGAAACCACCAAACATAAATAACGTATATTTCGCAGCCACCGCTCACACAGTTGCCTTTGGTCGTGTATATTGCATCTTCCGTTATCAGGGTCCCCAAAGAAAGTCACCGCCGCTCCCATGTCGGAAAATCATAAGATTTGCTTGGCTTAAATACGGCTAGAATTGGGATTCAATTGAACAAAAACCAAACCAAACAAAATTTGTGATCGAAGAGAAGTTCAAAAAATTAATTATCACACTTGAGGCGTCTTTTCCTTGCTGTCCCCTTCTTTCATAAGCTATCCGTGCGCGTAAGTGGGGTGAACCCCAACATCCAGTCATATGACCGAGACCTCGGTTTCACGCTGAGAGCGCCGCACAGAACAACAAATCTAAGCAAAAGTCGAAACGCATCAACCCGTTCCTTTCCAATACATCGCCCTCCGCCCACAACAATCACACTATATGCCGATCTTCTCGTCTTTGGCTGGCTTCTTCCGTCGCCACAAGAGGAAGCTAATTATTACCTCAGCTGTTACTTTCTCCTTATATGTTCTTGTTAATCAATTCGTGATCAAGAAGTTCAGGAACTTCCAGAACTCGTTAAAACAAGAACTTTTCGTCAAAGAGCAAATAAGACGCCGATTCATCCAGACACAACAAGACTGCTTCGTGACAATCTTATGTCTCTTGCCTGTTCTTACCCAACCTGTTCTCAACTACTTACCCACTGAGGCCATCACTCTGGCTTTGAAGAAGAAGAAAAACGCTAACAAGGAAGTCAGCGATTCTCTCACAACAGAGAACTTGATGGCTCATTCCGAACAAGGCGACCCAAGCCAGTCTTCGGAATTGCTGACCTACTTGGCCAAACCAAAGATAGAACTATGGCAAGACTTGAAGGTCAAGTCCATCTCCAGAATCCTTGCCCTTATCTATTCTGTTTCTGGCTTGCTCATGCTTACTAGGCTTCAGCTTAATATCTTGGCACGCAAGTCCTATCTCGAACTGGCCATCGTAATGGCGGGCGGCTCAGCTCCGCAGACTTCCCTGTCTTCCTATGACTATTTTATTGAGCAAAGCTACTTGTCCTTGAGCTGGTGGCTCCTCAACCATGGATGGATGCGCATGTCTATTGGGCTTGAAACGCTTGTTGAGAATAAATTCAAGGAAATCACCCCTAGAACCGAGCTCTCAGTCGATACATTCGCCCAAATGCTTTCCGAGATAAACGCTGGTGTGATAGCAGATGGTTCACTTGTGAAGAACCTCTTATTCCCCACAGAGTATGACAACCTTGTTGAAACTTTGATGAACACCAATCCGGAATTGGTTGGAGAACTCGACAATACTGATTCGAATCTTGTCAAACTTATCAATGAGACCAACTTCATCCTTTCTAACGACTTCACCTTGCATGTTTTCGCTGCGCTTGTTAGAAATGGTGTGGATACGCTAGCATCAAACATACTGTTGGCTATCAATCCTGAGAACGTTCCAGGCAAAGTTCACAAGCTCGCCACCTTCCTTGCGCAATTATCAGTCCAGTCTAACGTTTTATGTGACCCACATAACGATGAGGCTTCAGGGGAGTTTACAGGAAATATCTACGTCAACAATCTTAACGACTTGGATGAGCTCGACGAATTCAGTGCAAGCATTTACTCCAACTTTGAGTAAAACTCAATGGAACAAAGGTGTATACTAGTGAACCGGGCGAATTTTTCCTAGAAGTTTGGTCTTCACGATCGACAATACTTGGGCTATACCAGGTCTTATGTTGTAGAAATAGTATTACATCGTTAACTTTATAGTATTAAATTTAAGGACTCTTGATGAAAGCGTGGAGGGGCGCACCGTAGGGACAAGGCAAGTTGTGCGATTGTCTTGCATATACTGACGGTCACAATAAGATAGCCTTGGCTCCTGAGATAAATAGAAAACCAGTTCCACAAATCAGTTCAATAAATTCATATAATGCCAAAAGTTGTTATAATCTCATCGGACGAAGAGAAGTTCCCTGTTGATGTCGAGGTGGCCACAAAGTCTGTCTTGATCAAGAACATGATCTCAGACTTGAAGCCAGACTTGGAAGAGGATGATGAGGACTTCGAGATCCCCACGCCGAACGTGAGAGCTAACGTTCTAAGTAAGGTGTTGGAATGGTGTGAGCATCATAAGAACACCGTGTTTCCAGATGATGATGATGAGGATGCTAGGAAGTCGGCGCCGGTTCACTCTTGGGACCGTAACTTCTTGAAGGTTGACCAGGAGATGTTGTACGAAATCATCTTGGCCGCTAACTACTTGAACATAAGGCCACTTTTGGATGCTGGATGCAAGATTATTGCTGAGATGATTAAGCACAAGTCGCCTGAGGAATTGAGGAAGACATTTAACATTGTGAATGACTTCAGTCCGGAGGAGGAAGCCGCCATCAGAAAGGAAAACGAGTGGGCCGAAGACCGCTGAGTTCTACGAAGTAATGAAGCAACATAAATGCAACGGATCAGTCGATTTTGCTTGTAAGTGAGCTCCTCGTACTTCAGAGTGTCGAGCAGGAGTGCGTAAGTTTGACCGCGCTTTACGGGGATGCCAGCTGTCCTCGACGAAGTAAAGCCATGCGGCAAGTGTAGAGTAAGTTCGAGTTTGAAGCAAAATCTATAACATAAGAAATACTACTAGTTTGGTCATTCTTTAATCATTCTTTGATCATCCTTTGAAATTTTGCAGAAAACCAGTCTTTGTAACATGTTGGTATGTTTGTGCGTCTTTTTGAGCATATACCTAAATAGCTCCGACGCTATGGCGACAACATGGTTTCGCACATCGTTAAGGCAGCATATTATGTACAGTATCAGGGCAAGTTCACTGACCGCTACCACAGACAAATTTCGCAGACACTTTTCGCAGACAAATCCACAGCATCATGGACCACAACCACAACTTACCGCTGGATAATCACACCATGGAGCTGGTCCAAGCTCTACTGGGGCATCAAGACCATCAAGGAGAACAGGCATTTGATCCAAGTGACATAATAAAATTACCCTCGATGTCGCTGGAACAACTAATCCAAATAGAAGAGAACATAGCGAAGGAGTTTCATAATTTATCACAAGAGTACATCTCGGCTCGAAAGTCTCGTCTTGACTATTGCATACATCATACACAAGAACAAATCAATTTGGCCCAGCTCAACGATCAAAAGTGGGCCAACATATATACCAGTGAGATCCACAAAATCGAGTCTCTAAACAGAGCTCTCGAAAATCTGATTCTAAAACAGCGCTCCCAGTCTCAAGAACAAAATGACTTGAACGATCTACTATCCAAGATGGAGTCGCCATTAAAGCTAGACGACTTGTTTGTGAAGCGCAAAGATGACCTCCCTTTTGCTGCTTACTTTAAGCGTATGGTGACTCCTTACGAAGACCAACTAATTGCATTTAAAAACGAGGAAAAATACCAGACCGAGTTGATAGAGAACAACGTTCGTCGTTACAAACTGATTGCTTGGCGCCAATACCGCCGTGATGTGTTGGAACGCCGAAATAAGCTAATCGACGAAACTCATGAAGAACTCACCAAATTATACGAAGAGTATCATGGAGTGAGAGCTGAGGCGGCGGCAGCCGAAGACTGGAAACATTACTATCGCTCGGTGGTACCTGTCACCGATATGGATCCGGCGGGAGGTCCCGCCGAGAAACGCTTGAGAAGAGACAATGTCGATTCCTACTATGATGTTGACAGCCCGTTCTACAAGAAGAACAAAGTACAACTTACTAAAGTCAGATCCGATGCGATTGAAGCAGCTAATACTTTTTCTGAAGAGCAAAGCGAGTATGTCATTCCTCAGTGTGAACAAGCTACAGTCAAATTGGCATCTTGCTCCGGTCTATCGCAAAAGGAAGTAGATGAAGACCTCAAGTTGCTCAGGCAAGCACAGGAGTCGAAGAATGTGAAGTCAGAAGCATCTCTACTGCCGTCCGCACCTGATGATGACAAAAAGGAGCATGCAGAGACATAGCATACCGTATACAAGCAATCGCATTTTCATTCTTTTAAAAGTTACTTCAGAACCTGTAGCGATACTTCCAGGTTATACTAGTCTTAATCTTTTTCAAGGAGAATACTAGCATTCTTGAGCCCCGCCTTTTCAATAGAATCATCGAGTATATCTATGAGACGAGGTTTCCCAACGCTGGACAAGACAAATCTGTCTTGAGACCCAATACCGTACTCCTCGTCTTGCGAGTTCAGAAGAACTGACTTTAACCACTGGTATATGGTCAAAACTGTATCGGTCTCCGGGTTGAATTTGTGAATAAGACGCTTTCCGTTAGGAAATCTAAATTGGATTCTGGTTGTAGGGTTGGCCGTGGGTTCTGTGTGCTCCACGGGCTCAATGGCTTGAAAGGGGTCAGATATTTGTTCAGTGGTCGACGACTGCTTGTCGGGTAGATTGTCGGTGTCGTCTTCATCAATTTCAATAGCGTTTTCTGGGTCCTTGCCCTTATTTTCAGCAACAGACTGTTTCATGGCAAACTCTATCTGCTGCTCTTCGGACATGGCATCTGGGTCGATCTTGGCCTCGTGTTTCACAGTTGGGTTGTTTGAGCCTGGTTCAAGAGAGAACTTCTCTAGGAATAACTCGACATCGGAGAGCCAGTCTTCCACCTTTGGCACTTCACCGTCAGTCCATCGGCGTACACGCTCGCCGGTCAATGGATCGAGAATGGAGATATGCGGATAAGCATCAAGGTGGTAGAAGTTCGTGTAGGACTCTCCGTTAGGGGAGTCATGCTGGTATTGTAAGAACAAGAAGTTTTCTTTAACAATTTGCTTGATACTTGGCTGAGACCAGAAATCACGGTTCAACACCTGGCATTGGAATTCGCTCTGGTCCTGGATGTTCACCAATATCCACTTCTTCTCGGATCTTCCCTTCAATTTGGCTCCATCTAGGTTGGTCCTCTCGATCAAATCGAAGGGAGGCTTGAACAATTGAGCTAGTCTTCGCTGCGTAGAGGTGAGCTCTGCCAAGCGGTCCTGGCGTGCTCTCGACCTGCGGTTGATAGGGCGAGGGAAGTCCTCATCTATATTAATGACATTGTCTTCATCATCGTCTTCATGTTCTTCATCTTCATCAAGTTCCACGACTCGAGGCTCATCATCAGAGTCTTCGTTGTCATCGTAATCTTCATCAAACTCATCCACATCGAAACGCTGGTTGAAGACCCCCACACGGCCGCCACCGAAGATGTCCTGAGGGCGGTCCATGTTTGGCATTCCAAAGCCAGAGAACGAGTCCATGAGTGTCTCGTGGCGATGAACGTTCGAGTCGGCTTCTCTCACATTTTCCTGGTATGCCTCTTGTTGCAATCTCTGAGCAACGTCCTCATCGTTGGTGTTTGCGGGGGCGCCACCGGTGGCACCGGATTCCATAAAGAGCTGGACAGCATACTCGACGTTATTGCCGGCTATGTCCAAAAAGCGCTTAGCAGTCTCGGAGTCTTCTGTGCCCGTGAAGGCGAGGAATGTGGCGATGTCGTTATCCATAGTGGTGCTCAGGGACTCGTTTAGTGGCGTCACTAAGATAAATCTACACTAAGTACTGCAGATTGCGCCGTGGTAGAGGATTCCACATAGTGCATTGATGTGTTTAGGCCCTTGCTATGTCTGGCATGCTCTAGGTCAGGGTCGTTTCTTTTACTTATGGTATATCGGAACAGAAGCTTCTGCTACTGCAGTTTTGGGCTTCCTGGGATGATATTTGCTGGTTTTTCGCAGCATCCTGATTTGCGCAGGTTTCCAGAAGTACCATTAGGATGTTAGCGATGACGCGGCGATATGCCTAGTCCAGGCAAATCAAGAGTAGAAAATAAATGATGTCGTAGTATAAATGTATACAAATTTCCTGATGTAATGAAAACGTGACAATCAATAGGTTGCAACGAATCGTCTTTTATCAAAATCACAGTGCAGTGATCGTCTACACGGTTTCACGTCGTCTGCCACACCATTAGCCACATAGCACCGGGTGCACCTTTGAGCACATGACTTTCTGGAGCTCAAGATAATTCAACAAAATGCCTAAATATTAGATATGAAGCCGCCAAGTTTCTCCAGAAAAATAATCTCCTCAAAATAGGCTATCTATTCATAGCTCCCTCTCTAGTCTTTTCTTCTCTCTTTCGCTATTGTTAATTACGCGCATTAACCAAGCAACCGGTAATTAGCCTCTGGACGACAAACGTCGCACTGTGGCCGATCTTCACGGCATGACTGTACACCGTTCACAGAGCGATCTCACTATTCAAACGGATTCTTCTTCCGCCGGTACTCTCCGCTGATCTCTGTGATTCTACTAGCAGATAACCCCAAATTCAAAACGGGCCTGCTCGAAGTGTTTCCGATACTATCTGTTGGATTTTTCTTCGTTCTTGATCTTTTGATCAGTT
>JAJMHH010000019.1:47927-101141 GCA_030582955.1 Osmozyma tolerans
AAAAATAAAAAAAAAAAAAAAAAAAAAAAAAAAAAAAAAAAAAAAAAAAAAAAAAAAAAAAAAAAACTTTTCCATTTTTGATTCATCTTAACTTCATCTTTCATTTGACTTAATTGCATCCTGATCTCCTTGCATCAACTTACTTCCCAGCCAAAGTGGTCATATTGATGCTTCATTATTTTGCATTTCGCTTCTTATAGTCTGCCATACAGCGAAACCCTTCATTAACATAATATTCATTCTTGCATTAAGAAACGACAATGAAACATAACGAACCTTATGATCATCACGGCTTTCTCAAGGACCGATATTTAAAGGTCGCCGATATCAGCGAAGGTTCTTACGGCCTTGTTTCAATGGCTAAAGATACAAAGGCTGACAACAAGCTCGTGGCTGTAAAGTACATCTTCCCTTTTGACAATCAAAGGAAATCACAGCTTGATAACATTTCAAATGCCGACGGGAGGGCCACATCTTCCCCTGCCAAACTTAACTCCAACGCCGACGATTTTGCATCCCCGAAAACCACAAAGAAACGCCTTGATGACGCATTGGCTGAAGCCACAAAGGAAACTCGCATACATAAGGTTCTTGGCTCTCACCCTAACATTACAAACCTTCTTGATCACTTTGACACATGCCTAGTACTCGAGTATTGTATTCGTGGTGATTTGTATGAGGCGATCCAAAGTGATATGGGTCCGTCAACCTCTCAGGATATAAAGGATGTCTTCGTTCAGATTCTCAACGCACTCTCTTTCTGTCACTCGCGTCTGGTCTATCACCGGGATCTCAAGCCCGAAAACATCCTTATCAGTGACGACTGGTCGATTAAGATCTGTGACTGGGGTTTAGCCACTACCCAGAAAATCATCACCAACAAGAACGAATTTGATATTGGTTCAGAGCGTTACATGGCTCCAGAGCTCTTTGACACAGAGTTAGACTCTTACGACGCTTCCAAAGTCGATCTTTGGTCTGTAGGAGTCATATTACTCACTTTGGTGTTCCACAAAAACCCTTTTCAAGTGGCTAACTACACTGACAAACGCTTCTTGCAGTTCTCAGCCAACAGGGAAGCTTTGTTTGACTTTTTCAGTTCTATGACAGGGGAGCTCTTCAGTGCTACTCGCTTCTGTCTCACCCTCGATCCTCAGAACCGTGATCTCGAGAATCTCCGTTCTGAGTTGGAAAACTTAAAGTTCTTCACCATCGACGAGGAGTACTGGGCAATCCACAGCGACGATGAAGCAGACGAGGAAGAAGAGTACGACGAGGAAGAGCCTCAACTGAAAGCAACTGAATGGCACGATGATCATGAAGAAGCAGATCAAGGTCCCTTCGGTCTTGAATTTGATGAGGATGAGGTGTTCAAGTTTGACAAAGACCTAGCGGATCAGCCACCACCAGAAGCTCTTGTTGACAAGCTGCCTAAGCCCAAAAAGCATATTCAAATTGTTGTTGACAACTTCACGGACGACAAGAACGGATTCTCATCGAAATCAGATGACTCGAATGTGCAGAGAGAAGATAGCATGCCCCACAATCGTCGCGCAGAAGCTCTTCTTTCGCCAGTAGCAAGCGCTCGGCCTATCCCCATTGGTGGTGCACACAAAATCAGAAACACGAGAACCCCATTTGGAGTTGCATCTTACAACAACAAAGCACATACGTCATCGTCCCGACATGGGTTTTTCAGCCACCAGGGGAACGGTCAAGCCAACCACGGTGGCAATTCCCAAAAATTTCGAAGAGAGGATTTCTTTACACCAAAAAGCGTGTTCAATCATTACATGGATAAATATGGGGAACAGCGTGAACAAGAAAAGAATGAGCGAGACCGGCGCAGAAAGTGGAAAAGGGGGCGGAAGAAGCAATCTTGGAAGCGAAACAATAACCAGCATCCTTCTGCAAATCACCAGCAGAACTTGCAGAATAGCCATCACCATAGTGGTGCGAACCCTGCAAGCCATGATCCTCAGAACCGAAGAAAGCATACCAATTGGAGACGTCGTGTGAGACCAGACGTGGTAAGCAGTTCGCCGCAGTCCTCTGGTCAGGGCGCGAACAGATCTGCGCAGAAATATGTTCCACCGTCATTGCGGTCACCGTTGCCAAAATCTGCAGAGACACTTCATGATGACATCGACCATTTGAATTTAAATGATGGACTTTTCCATTTAGAGGAAGACTTATGGGACAGTTCAAAAGATTCTCGTACTTCCAAAGGGTCGCTGACATCACAATACTCATCGAGAGATTCGCGAGCGGCTTTCGCCAAAGAATCGCAAAAATATGTTCCTCCATTCAGACGAGGCTCACATACAGGAGGTCCCCTCAGTGCGCAACCTTTTGCTATTCTTAACGAGCTGCAAAGCGTGCACGGCTTTACTGCCCCTGGCCGTTCTGACGCTGCTCGCGAGAAAAGGCGATACTCCCAACAAGGCTTACTCCCGCACTTCTCGGCATTCTCCAATCGTAGTGACGAAACTTCAAGAAGCGTCCCTGGGGAAAGTTGGTTCAAAGCCAAGAAAAATTGGTGTGACTACGAATAGCGTCGACGACACAGAGTATTTATGATATCTATTGGAGCTATGCAGTCTTCGTGAGGCTATCTGCGCAATCGATCTTTCATTAGTTACCGTCCATTAATTTTTTACCTCTCTGCGGGGAGGTGAGGGACAGAGACCAATTTCTCCACTTATACACAGAGAACAAATAAGGTACCGAGCATACTTTATCTTTTTAGGTCATTTCACTTTTATTTTTTTTTTTTTTTTTTTTTTTTTTTTTTTTTTTTTTTTTTTTTTTTTTTTTTTTTTTAATTAATTTTACGTCTTATTATTTTGATCACTAACTTGCTGTAAGCCCCCGATATACAGCCTCATTATATATAAATATGTTTCCTGTTAACGCGGATCTGGAACACAGCCCTGTTGCATACTCGCATCGCCTTATTATTCGGCTTATTATTTATTTTCACATTTACAATTTTTTTTTTTTTTTTTTTTTTTTTTTTTTTTTTTTTTTTTTTTTTTTTTTTTTTTTTTTTTTTTTTTTTTTTTTTCTTTTCTTTTTTTTTTTTTTATTTATTTTGATCTAAGTTTCATTTCTTCAAGCACGTTTAAATTATTTAATCAGTCATATTGGCTCTTCCCTTCAATCTTTGAATGAACCTTTCACAGCTTTCTTAATAGCAATATAAAAGGGTCCTTGGTTATATCTTTTAGTCACGCGAACCATAAATTCTGGAGACATGCTCGAGCACAGAGGCAAACAAGAGCGGTCCTTGTCCATGTCGGCTTTTGAGTACGTGAGACTCCCTTCCTTTCCAAAATCTTCGTCTATAAAGTTGGTGACTACGAGGAACAAATGGAGATTGCATCGCAAGTTGCTTCTTCTTTTGATCGTGTGTTTGGTGTCTCTGTCACTTTCTATCCTTAACGCCCTCTTCAGAGATATTCCCCAATCCCTGCTACAGCATCAAGCGCTTGACCTTCAGCAAGCTTCATCCTTTAATCCTCGCATAATATCCCTCAACCTATATTCATACATCGAAAGGTGTTTGAATGAAGAAAAGCAGCATCATAAACTACCTCATTCCACCGCAGACGCCATCCTCGGGAACGACAAGGGTATATACTTTCATTGGGATGACTGGGTTGATATGTTCTCGGAAAAGTCTATTCTTCCCTTCCTTCGGGACCATTATCCTGATGGTCACTGCATTGAATCCGCTGAGAAGTCAGCAAACGTGAATCCATATTTCATGGAATCCTACATCACAAAGGTTCGTCGAAGTATGACAAACTTGTATTGCTCAAAAGACATTCCAAAGAACGTCTTGGTTGCCACTGACGAAGGCTACTTTAAAGTTCCTGTGTTGTCTAGAAGAAGAATTGGCCTCTTCGAGTCACCTCAACACGTTTCGAAAATGACCATTGTACTGGAAATGGAACGTTGCGATATTCTCAAGGACTCGGCTGCAACCGAGAAAGGGCCTCAGATCGTCAAGTCCTCAGGTTCTCCGATCAGGTTTATTCCAAAAAAGCCGTTTAAAAATAACATTGCTGTGAGTCCTAATGACTTTGTCTTCGAACCCGAGGCCCAATTATTTATGTTAAAGGACAAACTCAATGGCAATACAATTCTGACCGAAGAGCTCCAATACCTTGAGTTTTTGGAAACATCAAATCAGAAGGTCGATACCGCTGACCGCTTTTTCAAATATCCTTGGATCTATGGTGATGTTGTCGCTGGTCGATCACACCATATATATTCTCCTTTCTTTAAACGTTACATCCCCGATAGGGAGAGGCAAAGCATACTTCAGCATATGATTCGTTCATGGTTTAGATTTGCAGCGACCGAAGACGTTGCTTCGTGGATCAACTCAGGCTCCTTACTCGGATGGGCATTCAACGGTGTCAATATGCCTTGGGATACCGACACTGATATTCAGCTCCCTATTGCGCAGCTTGATCGCCTCTCCAGAAAGTATAATAACACCATCATCACAGAAAACCCTAGAGATGGTAATGCAGTATATTTATTTGAGGTTTCCCCAACTTATATTCGCCAGGGAAATGGCCGCAACTTTATTGACGCTCGTTTCATTGATATCAACACTGGTGTCTACCTCGACATAAGTGCGTTGTCTCATACAAATGACCAGCCACCATCGGATATCTACAAGTCGAACAGTGATATCTCTAGATTGAAGGCGATGGCAGTTCATTGTAAACACTGGAACTGGCTCCTGCTCGATGAACTTCTACCATTAAGACATACTCACTTTGAAGGTTCCTCTATTTACGTTCCTCGGAACGTGTCCGCTATATTACTGAGACAATATGGAAGTGAATCTTTCACGACAAAGATGAGCTTTAATGATCATGACTATCGTTCGGATCTAGGCATGTGGGTTCCTCAAAAGACTTGCAGTCCCAGCAGGAAACAGTTCAATTCCCAAGCCCCTGAGCAGCTGTGGTTGTCGGCATGTGGAGCCCTGTGGCTATTTGATGAGTTTAGAATTACTCATCCTTACTCAGAACTGCATCAACTTAACAATCTCGGACCAGATCATTTGCGATTTGAGGAGCTGGGGCCTGAGTTTTCACTTCACCGAAAAGATGCCTGGGACTACTACAATGATATCAACAACAAGGCAGTGACAAATCTTGATTGGTATATTAATGTTCCAGGTACCCCTAGTTAGTAAACTATTTATATTAATCGACAAGCATACAATAAACACAGTAGACCTTACTGTAAAACAGCTTTACTGCTCATGATACTCACTGCAAGTGGCTCTTTTTTCCAAGGTGGTTTCGTGGTCTAGTTGGTTATGGCATCTGCTTAACACGCAGAACGTCCCCAGTTCGATCCTGGGCGAAATCATTTTTTTGTTCATTTTTTTTCGTTTCAATGTACAGTATTCGGTTTATTCTTAAATTTAATCAAAGGTAATTATTAGTTGAAGAAATTGCAGTGATTTAGTGTTGAAGTATGATCACTCTAATAAAGCAAACTCCATGAGGAAATTGATCCTGTAAGATAAACTTCGAAGGCAATAGGTCGCTTTGCGGCTAATACCTTTGAGAAACATTGGAGACTAAAGTATGGAGTGTATATAGTCCTTTTACTGCATCGACCTTCCTTTTAGGATACATTTGTCTCCGCTAATCGCTCGCGCCAAACGGTGGCTGATGATTACGAAAGACGGGAGTGAGATTTGTAATGCTAAATAATTCCTGATTTAATTGCAACTTCAATTCCATTCAATTCAACATCAAGTCTTTTTTTATTTACAATGACTCAAACTATTTTTGTGAGCGGTGCTACTAGCTTTATTTCTCAACACATTATAAAGCTCTTGTTGGAAAAGAACTATAATGTCGTTGGATCTGTCAGATCAGCTGAGAAAGGAGAGAAGCTTGTGAAGGTGTTTGGAAGCAAGTTCTCCTATGAAATTGTTCCCGATGTCGAGCCTACTGGTGCTTTTGACCAAGCTTTAGAAAAGCATCCAGAAGTGACGGTGTTTTTGCATGTGGCTTCTCCTTTCCATTTTCAGTCCAATAATCCGGAAGAGGACTTGCTCAAGCCAGCTGTCAATGGCACCACCAATGCGTTGAATGCAATCCAAAAGTATGGTAAGAACGTCAAAAAAGTCGTGATCACATCTTCGTACGCAGCGATCTCAACCTCTAGATTCGAAACTGATAAGAACCAAGTCAATAACGAGGACTCTTGGAACGACATCACTTGGGAGGATGCTAAGAAGGACGCATACATGGGCTACAGAGGCTCTAAGAAGTTCGCCGAGAAGGCTGCTTGGGACTTTGTTGAGAGGGAAAAGCCACACTTCACCATCAACTATATTAACCCATCGTTCGTGTTTGGCCCACAAGCATTCGACTCTGAAGTAAGAGAAGACTTGAATACTTCATCCGAACTCCTCAATAAGTTCTTGAAGCTAACCCCAGACTCTGAGCTTCCTCTGGCGAAGGGCGGGTTCGTCGACGTTCGGGATGTTGCTAAGGCGCATATTGTTGCTTTCGAGAAGGACTACTCCAA
Source organism: Osmozyma tolerans (assembly GCA_030582955.1). Classification (NCBI taxonomy): domain Eukaryota; kingdom Fungi; phylum Ascomycota; class Pichiomycetes; order Serinales; family Metschnikowiaceae; genus Osmozyma; species Osmozyma tolerans. The sequence goes on from JAJMHH010000019.1 coordinate 54,504, forward strand.
CCAGAGGTTTTTGATGAATGCTGGTCGGTTCACTGGCCAGGATATTGCTGACATTTTGAATGACAACTTTGATGAATTGCGGGGTAAGATTCCTGTCGGTGAGAGGGGGTCAGGCAAAGCTGTCAATAGCTCCATGGCCACCATTGACAATAAAAAGACCCTCGAGCTTCTTGGGTTCCCATTGATTGGGTTGGAAAAATCAGTTGTTGAGTCTATCAAACAAATCCTCGATGTGAAGTCCAAAAAGTGATCATTGAATGAAATTAGCTTTATAGGAATGAATTCTACTGCTTGATGGCCCTGCACAATCGCGATGAGAATCTTTTTTAGGTCCTCCAAAACGTAGATGAGGCACCAAGGTAGCTCTAATGCCCCACGAAAATCCTCATTTTTCTATTAAAGAAGATGCGTTTCGCTCTCTTTACCACTACGGACCTGTGACTGCTATAAAGTTTCTAGAAGATCGCGTTTACGTGGGCTACGGTCCTCGGTTGAGGGTGTTCAAACGCGACTCAAAAGGAGCTTACACAGAAGAAACCAACCACAAAATATTTCATAGAAACAAGATCCATGCCATTTCGGTTTCTCCTAATGGAAGCTCCATAGTTTTGGCAGGCGCAAGATCATTTTGCGTCTTGCCCTCTTCCAATATTTATGAGCCAATAGAACGCGCCATCAACGAGTGGATAATAGCTGCTGAGTTCCAGGACGAAGACACTCTCTTATTGTTGAATTCACACAACGAGATCCTCAAAATAGACATTACGCGGTTTCTCCTTATAGAGAAGATTTACTGCAATGAGAAGTCGCTCTTATACAGTGGATCCATAAGAGTTCTTGGTCCCAATAAGGTGCTTGTGGCAGCGGGCACAGTGATGAACGGAGTACTCATATGGGACTTGTACGACCGCAAGATTCTCTTGAACATTACCGAGCATGAAGGGTCTATTTTTGGTGTCCGTATCGACTCCACGGGGACTTTGATCACATCTTGTTCAGATGATCGATCTGTTAAGCTCTTCAACATTAACGGTCAGCTTTTGGCTACTGGATGGGGCCACGGGTCTAGAATATGGACGTTGGACTTTGCTAAAGTAGAGGAAAACTCAGTGATGATCTTTTCCGCCGGTGAAGATTGCACGGCTAGATTGTGGCAGTACACTGGCGATGATACCCTCGTACAACTCAAGTTGTATGACCATTTCCACCTTGGCAAACACATATGGTCTGGAGACTTTTATGATGGTATGTTTGCAACAGGCGGTGCCGATGGGAAGGTTAGGCTCGAAAAGACTAGAGATTACCCACAACAGAACTATACCCTAGACCAGCTTCCTGTTAGTACTGAAACAGGTGATTTCATAAGGGACCTCTTTGCTCTACCCCAGAGGGATGCTGTTGTACTTTTGACCTCTTATGGCCGTTTGTTAGTGTGTGCCAAAGACCACACTCAGGAGATACATATTGAGGGTCTTTCAAAAAACTTTCATGTTCATGCCTTTCCTCAATGGAGCTCCTTGGTTGTAACCGAGAGTAATGGGGATACATTTGCTCTTTTCATCAACGAATCGCTCACCGTGAAACATGAGAAAATAGAAGTTCATGGAGAACAAAAGAAGATAATCAGTGTCTTGGGCAGCTCCGAGGGTAAATCATGCTTTCTTTTGCAACATTCGCCTCTTCCTTCGGCGCCCATTGAGATTGTCCAATTCGATGGAAGCGATCAAGGGCTCAAGTTGAGAAATATTCTCCGTGTCGCTAAGCCAGAGCAAAGAAGCTTTGTTCCCACATCCGTTCACGTTGACGTCGAAAACGGATGGATTTTCATTGGCTCTCGGCATGCTCTCTTTGCCGTCTACAGTTTCCTGTCCAACGCTCCACTCTACACCACCAAGTTGTGCCCTGGCGACACAGTCACCTCAATCAGTGGGATTCATTCGGAGAAAGAAGAAGTGGCTGTGTTTGTTACCGTTCGGGACGGTTTTTACTTGGTATTCAAAGCTGCTTCACACGGTGGCTCCTTCTCTGCAAAGACTGTTCTACAGAATAAGACTTCAAGGGGATTTATCGAAGGCGGTTTCGTCCGCGACCTGAGCTTCTACATATACGGTTTCACTTCGTCCTCTTTCTACGTGTGGAACGAAACTACTCAATGTGAGATTGCTAGCACTGTGTGTGGGGGTGGTCACAGACGGTGGCGAGTACACGTGGACTCTGCCAACTTGCAACTATACTTTAGCTATGCAAGCAAGGCTGTGGTGGTGATGAAAACGCTACAACTGTCATTCTCGAATGAGGGTGTTTTAGTGCACGGCATTCATGGAAGAGAGATAAGAGATGTATCCTTTGCTCCGAAACCAGAAGCAGATGGGTCTGTGCTCTTGGCTACGGCCTCGGAAGATGCAGTTATACGGCTTGGACGGATAACACGTGATGGGCAGCTTCACAATCAGTGGGCTATGAACAATCACATTTCAGGTCTTCAACGGGTGGGCTTCATGGGAACCAGATTTATTGTTAGCACTGCGGCCAACGAAGAGCTTATAATTTGGGAAGTCGAAAGAATGGCCCATGGCTTGGTGGTAATGAATGAGTGCAAGAGAATCGAGCCCAATGAAGACCATCCAGATGTCAGAGTCATGGACTTTTCCTTCCACCAACACGAGTCAGAAAAGTACACTCTTGCCATCGCCTACTCCAACTCCTCCATCAAGATTGCTGAGTTTGACGCGTCAAACTATCTGTTGACATTCGTATACCATATCCAATATGGCACCATCTGTGTTTTGAATGTGGAACTTTTGTATTCAAGCAACAAATTGTTCCTATTGTCGGGAGCCTCAGATGGCCACTTGACATTATGGGATGTTTCTAGTGAGCCTCAGCAACCGCTCATACGACAGCAAATCCACCAGAGCGGAGTCAAGGGCCTTTTGGTCATTCCCCAGCAGCTACCAGGCCTGTTTCTGGTTTTCACGGGTGGAGATGACAATGCTTTGGCTCAGAGCCACTTAAACTTGCAAAGCGAGCCAGCTCTCGACATTTTGGCCTTCGTTGAAAAGGCTGCTTCGGCTACGATTACCTCGATCTCCAATGGCTTCAACAATAGAATCGTGACGACATCCGTGGACCAAATCGTGAGATTGTGGCAATACGATCTGGAGCTGCTTACATGCTTGGCTGCAAAATACACTACTGTTGCTGACACCGGCTGCAGTGATACTGCAATGATAGAGGGCGTCAAAATAGGTGTTTTTGCAGGAGCCGGTCTCAGCACTTGGACCTGGTAAACATACATTTTCAAATAAACAATTAAATCATCCTAGTCTCATGTCTATAACCTCTAAATCTTCAACAATCTCAAGTTGAAGATGGTATCGTTAATAGTCTGCTCTTCGTCAATGATGACCCTGTCAGCAGCAGCCTCAGTGAAGGCGACAATTGGTCTCTTGGTTGTTTTGAGCAACATCTCCTCGTTGATCTTGATCACCTGCTCAAAGTCAATGGTATCCTTCTTCAAGTCAAACTCGACGTTGACGTCGTCAACGGCATTCAAGTTGGCCTTCTTCCTCAATCTCTGGATACGGTTGATCAACTCTCTAGCCAAACCTTCGCTGAGCAATTCAGGGTACGAGTTGACGTCCAAAATGATCAACACATCTCTATCCGATCTCGACTCATGGCCCGAAGAGGCTTCCTTCTCTGGCAAACCTCTCTGCACCTGCAAGTCCTCGCTGACCAAGTCGATACCGTCGACGGTCAACTTACCGGTTTCAGCAAACTTCTTCACGTCCTCAGAAGAGACGTTAGGCAAAGCAGCCTTGACTCTCTTCGCGTCCTTCTTCAATTTCTTACCGAGAACTGGCCAGTCAGCAACGGCGGTATATTGGACGCCATATTTGGCCTCGTCAGATGTGATCACAACATCTCTGACGTTCAATTCGTCGGTGATGTAGCCCTTCAATGACTCGATATCTCTCAAGTACTCAGGGTCGGAATGCAAGATGACTAATTGTTTCAATGGAGTCTTCAACGAGATCGACTTCTTCTCTCTTATATTTCTACCCAAATCGATAACCTTCTGCATTCTCGAAACAGCAGTCTCGATTTGAGAATCGAACAATTCCTCTCTAACAGTTGGGATAGACAAGAAATGAACTGACTCGATGTTCTTCTTCGAAGGGTTGATGCAGAACTCCTCCAACTTCTCCTGCAGGAAGTAGACTCTCATTCTCTGATAGATGCCATCGGCCAAGAATGGGGTGAATGGAGCCATGAGTCTAGACAAGATAAAAAGAGCCTCGGTCAAGGTATTGAGGGCCTTCTTGGTGTCATCGAGACTGTCGGCAGAATATCCCTTGATACGACGACGGTTGAATCTGATGTACCAGTTCGTCAAGTTGTCGATCAAGCCCAACAACTTTGGAACGACAGTGTACAATCTGTAGCTGCCCATTTCCTCATGAACAAACTTAACCAACGACTGGATAGAGGCCAACAACCATCTGTCCATCACGTTAGTAGACTTCAATGAAGAGTCGTAGATGAACTCGTGGCCGTTGTCCTTCTTGTAAAGGTCAGCAGCATCCTTCAAGAACTTGTAAGAGTTGTACCATGGCAACAACACGGACGACACAACCTCTCTGACACCCTCCTCCTTGAACTTCAAGGTCTCTGCTCTTAAGACAGGTGAGTTGATCAAGTACAATCTCAAGGCGTCAGCACCATATTGCTTCAACACCAAGCCTGGGTCAGGGTAGTTCTTCAAGCGCTTGGACATCTTCTTACCGTCAGATGCAAGCACAATACCAGTGACAATGACGTTTTGGTAAGGAGCTGTGTTGAACAAGTGGGTACCGAGAACAGTCAAAGTGTAAAACCATCCTCTGGTTTGGTCCAATCCCTCGGCGATGAAGTTTGCGGGGAAAGCGTTCTTGAAAGTATCCTTTCTCTCGAATGGATAGTGCTGGGAGGCGTAAGGCATGGAACCAGATTCGAACCAACAGTCAAACACTTCTTCAATTCTCTTCAATTGACCCTTACCCTTTTGGGATGGAATGGTGATGCTGTCGATGCTCTCTCTGTGGATGTCCTTAATGTCGTCACGTCCGGACAATTTCTTCAACTCGTCAATGGAGCTCACGCAAACGATCTCTTCCAAATCGTCACTAACCCACAAAGGAATAGGAGTACCCCAGTATCTGTTTCTGGAGACGTTCCAGTCTCTGGCGTTACCGATCCAGTTAGAAAATCTCTTCTCCTTGATGTGAGATGGGACCCAGTTGGTCTTTTCGACGTTAGTCAACATCTCAGGCACAATGTCAGTAACACGCACGAACCAGGCAGGGACAGTTCTGTACAAGAGCGGAGTGTCAGATCTCCAACAGAATGGGTACGAGTGATTGATTTGGGTGGAAAGCAACATCTTACCCTCCTCAGTCAACTTTCTGATGATCAACTTGTCAGCGTCCTTCACGTAGACACCTTCGAAGTCAGGCACCTCACTTGTGAACTTACCAGTGTCGTTGATAGGGTTTGGAGGTTGTCTGTTTTCATTGATGACACCGGCGGCAGTTGCTGCAGCAAAATCGGCTTCACCGAAGGCTGGAGACTGATGGACAACACCGGTACCAGAGTCATCGGTCACGTAGTCGGCGGTGATGACCCTAAAACCGTGGTCCTTGAAGGTTTCGTAGAAGTAAGGGAACAAAGGCTTGTACTTGAGACCTTCCAATTGCTTACCCTTGATCTTTTCCACGACCTTGTACTTAGCAGCGGCTGGTTTCTTGTACAAGGTCTTGAGCAAGGACTCCAACAAGATGTAATGTCTCTGCTTCTCTTCGTCGAAGATCTTCACGTACTCCAAGTCTGGGTGAACAGCAAGAGCAAGGTTGGAGGGCAAAGTCCAAGGGGTGGTAGTCCAGGCGACCAACCAGGTGTTTTCGTCATCCACCAATGGGAAACCCACAGTCACAGAGGGATCGTTGACGTCCTTGTAGTTCTGCTGCGCTTCAAAGTTAGACAAAGGAGTTGTGCAGCCGGTAGAGTAAGGCATGACTCTCAAGCCTCGGTAGACAGCGTTCTTGTCGAACAATTGTTTGAAGGCCCACCACACCGACTCCATGAACTCTGGGTAAAGAGTCTTGTAGTCATCATCCATATCGATCCAACGGCCCAATCTCTTGATTGTAGATCTCCACTCATCGGCGTATCTCATGACAATGGAACGACATTCAGCGTTGTATTTGTCAATGCCCATGTTCATGACGTCATCCTTTCCGGTGATACCCAACTTTTTGTCGATTTCGTGTTCGACGGGCAAGCCGTGGGTGTCCCATCCGAATCTTCTTTCGACGTAGTAGCCATTCATGGTAGCGAAACGGGGGATGATATCCTTGACTGTGGAGGCCAAGATGTGGCCATAATGAGGAGTACCAGTTGCAAATGGAGGGCCGTCAAAGAAAGCGAAACGAGGAAGATCTTTCGTTAAGTCAAGAGACTTTTTGAAAGCGTCGATCTCACTCCACCTTTCAATGACTTTTTCCTCTTCATTAGGGAAGTTGAAAAACGTGGATTCTTCAGCCATTTTTCAACGAGATCGGTGACAGTAGTCCAGTGGTTTTCTGAAAAAAAAAAAAAAATCTTACTCACTTTTTTTTTTTTTTTTTTCACGTGAGAGGCACGGGTGTGACTACATCCCTGTAGTCTGCCATCTGACCAGAAGGACTATTGAAAGTGGGAGATAGTGTGACCAACTTACAGATTTCCGAATTATATAGATTCTTGCAGTGGCCATGATAAACTAATATGGCTTGATTATCTACACTTTCTCGACTTTAGTGTATTTTTAAAGAACTTTCTTCGGTTTGCATCTTTTATATGTAGTTGTAAAAAATATACAAAATAGAAGTTTAGCACTGTATTCAGACTTTCATTCAAGACACAAAACCAAAAAACAAAGCAAAAAATCTGCTTACTAATACAAAGAACCCACTTCAAAAGAATGACCTCTCTACAAATTCAGCATTCCATTTTGACCCAGCTTTGCTTTTTACATCAATATATTTTGCAGCAGGCTCGCTCGGCCCGAAATAGGCACTATATTTAAGACGCGCTTACAAAAGCATCAAGCCCGCGCAGTACTCGGTAATGATCTCTAGTGAAGCATTCCGATCGCTGCTTCTACGATGTTTTGGAGGAAATGTGCCTCGAAAAGTCACTGTGGCCCTATCTGGGGGCGTAGACTCCATGTGCTTGACACACATGCTAAGCAAATACAGAAAATATCATGATCCACTGCTCCAAATCCATGCTTTAACAATTGATCATGGGTACCGGAGAGAGTCTCTGCAAGAAGCACACAACATAGGATGCATTGTTCGCGAGTGGGGAGTTCGCCACGAGATACGTAAGCTCAACTATGATCGCCCTGTGAATACAATTACAAACTTCGAGGAGGTGGCCAGAGATCTTCGATACAAGGCTTTCCTACAAGCTTGCCAGGAGCACGGCTCCCAGTCTCTTATGGTGGCTCACAATCACGATGACCAGCTAGAGACATTTATGCTCAGGCTTCTTATGAACTCTACTATCTTTGGCCTCCGAGGACTCACTGCAAAAGCTCCCTTCCCATTGCCCCCAACAGGACCCAAACACCTTTTTACACAACCGTCAGTGTATAGACCACTTCTTGGCTTCGACAAACGCCTGATTATAGAAACGTGCCTCGAAGAAAAGGTCCCTTGGTTCGAGGATCTGACGAACGCCGACCCGCATCTCACCAGACGTAATATGTTACGCCACTTGATCAACAACTACGTCCCTACCTGCCGTACCGATGTCATTCACATAGTGGGGAAGCAGGCACTTAGTGAGACCGTTGAGCAAATTGAGTCCATTGTCAGCTCTTTCGAGCAGGCTGTCAAAAGCCTAGACAATTACATCACCACCAATTGCGGTCTAGCAATGGACGCAAACGATCTTCGGATCTCCTTCATTGTTGACGAACAGCTCTTGCTAAATGAAAATCGACTTGTTTTGAGCAGGTGGCTCTTCAAGAAAATGTACTCTTTATCACCATCAGAGAGCTACCACTGGTCATATGCAAAGATCGAGCGACACGCAGTTCCCAAAATACTTGAGTTCATCACTGGACCTGATAGATCGAGTCTGTTGACATATATTGGTGTCAAAATCGGGATACGCAAGCTCCCTCACAATAAACTAGCTTTCAAGCTTTCTCAACAGCCGCTCATTCGGTCGTACTTGGAGTCTCGGACCTTAACTATAGACTCCTCGACAAACTTTCTGCCATGGCTTCTATTTAACCATACTTGGTGGATGCGATTTGCCAGCGAGACTGAATGCAAAATGAGGGTAAGACCATTTAGCTCTTTTGACAGCCGAGAGCCAATTCAGAAGTTTCTTGGGGGTCCATTCAAATTGCCGCTCAACGCTCCCATCGTTACCGACGCGCGCACCAACAAGGTCATTTCGGTTCCTACTCGCGGGAGAAACACCGATGGTGTCACTGTCGAGCTTCATTTGAAGTAAAATCCTGCCTAGTAAAAGCACAATATTCCAACATAGATTAGCATTATTTATATATACACATTTATTCTTTGCCCCACGGTAGCACCAGTGCGACGCTTGTCCAGATACCAATTCAGAATGGTGCAAGCTACCACCTGCATATAAACTTTCTCTACAACTCAAGTCAACTGAACGATATCTCCATCCACCAAGTCATGCTGTTCATCAACTTACAAGACAAGCATCAGCTGGCAGGTCCCACACCAAAGCATCTGGTAGGTGCTTCCGGGACACCCCGCTCAAAAGTCAAACTCAGGAGCTCCAATCTCCTGACACAGAACTTGAAGGTGGCGCATCAGAAAGTCAACTTAGACGTGGACTTGGCTTGCAAAACAATTCGTGGCTACACAGAGATGACCATCATGCCCACATCCAACACACTAAGGTCTATTAAGCTTGATGCACGCCAGATGAAGATTAAAGACGTTTTCGTAAATGGTTCCAATGATATCAATTATCATTACCAAGACATGCTTTACATCAATGACCCTAAAATCTTCGATGACTGCATTTCCAACAAAGCCGTCAACGTCTTTGACTTGTACTCCGACGAGTTTACTATTCACCAGCATCATCTTATCAAAGACAAGCTCAGCTACCTATTTCGTGAATTACACTACGACCCTCAGTTTCCACCAGAACGGCCTCATATGGGAAATACAGAGGAGCTTACGATATTTCTTCCAGAAAATCTTAAGCTTGAAGTTGCAGACTTCAATTCTTTTAACACGCCGACATCTCTGGGTGCAGCTGCAGGCCTCACTCCCATTCACATGAGGGGGAAGAGCACTATGGGGGAGGTCTACACACCCATTCAAATAGGCATTTACTATGAAGTGGTCAATCCAAAAGAAGGTGTCAACTTTGCTTGCAATTCTGCTGATAAACTGCTTTGGCACGCATACACTGTCAATTCCGAGTACAATGTCTCAGCATCTTCTTGGGTGCCAAGTATAGACAATCTATGGGAAAAGAGCACCTTCTCCGTGGAAATGGCCGTTCCGCGTTCCATTAATCACATTGCATCCCAAAAGAAAATTACCCAGATTCCTTCTGCCCCCAACGGGCATGTGGATGAAGGTATCCCCGAGGTTTCTAATAATGACAGTGAAAACTCAAGGTCTCCAGAGGAAAAAGTTGAGGAAGATGCCAGCGCCGAAATATCAAATGGGAATGCAAAGGACGAAGAGGCTGACGAAGATGAAGAAGCTGAATCTTTGGATCTCTTTGTCTGCACTGGTGATTCAGTAAACACAAAGGAAATGCCTCATCAGACTGATATCACGAAGAAGCTCGTATCGTGGTCCATCTTTAATCCAGTATGTGCTCATCACCTAGGCTGGGCCGTGGGTGCGTTCCAAAGCACCGAGCTCACTGACTTTTCCGATGAAACACAAAAGGCTCCCGATGAAGAGAACATCAATGAGGAGTATGAAGAGCTCGAGAAAGATGACTTGGGAACATCGGTCACCCTTTACTATTTACCGGGGCAAGAGGAGCTTGCCAAAAACACCTGCATTTTCGCCAAGTCAGCCTTGGCTTTCTTCCTGTCTGAGTTTGGCTCCTACCCATTCAGCTCTTATGGTATAGTATTCGTGAATGGGCCTGCTCATCACTATAACAACTTTTCTGGCCTTTCCGTTTTGAGCGACAAAATCCTCTATCCTGCGGATGTGATCGAGCCCATGTTTACAGTCACCGAGAATATCCTTGAATGCATTGCAGGTCAATGGTCGGGAATCAACATAGTTCCTCAAACATTCAATGACTTATGGTGTACCCGTGGAATAGCTGGATTCATGTCATTTCAGTTCATGAGGGAACTCATGGGTCAGAATGAGTTTCGATTTAACATCAAGAGGAAGATGGGCCAGATTGTTGAGGAGGATGTTGGAAAACATCCGATTTCTATGCCATACCTACGACTTCCGGTCTCTGAAGGGGAATTGGACTTTGTGAGGCTCAAATCCTCTGTTGTTCTTTTCATCTTGGACAGAAGAATGACAAAAACAGACAAACTGTTTGGCTTATCCAGAGTTTTGCCTAAGATTTTCTTACAGGCAATGTCAGGAGATTTGCAAAATGGCACATTGTCGACTCTGCATTTTCAATATGTTTGCGAGAAAGTCAATCGAAACAGACTTGACAATTTCTTCAAGCAATGGGTGTATGGAACTGGTACACCGATATTTTCCATTACTCAAAGATTCAACAAGAAAAGATCTCTAATCGAGGTTGTTATCCGCCAAATTCAGCATCAGACACACAAAAAGATACGACCCAAGCCGCTGACGTTCGTCGATGACTCCCTCGCATACCTCAACGAGGAGGCGATTCCTCCTCCCCTGCATGCATTTCTTGGCCCGATGACTATAAGGGTTCACGAAGCTGATGGTACTCCTTATGAACACATCGTTGACATAAAGGATTCTCTTGTCAAATTTGATGTTCAATACAATACGAAATCGAGGAGAATGAGGAAAAAAGACGAAAACCTGGAAAACAACCTGGTGTTTTCCAGACTTGGCGACATTCTTCAAACGCCCAAGGATTTGAAGGAGTGGAATTTCGAGGAATGGCCCAAGCGTGACGAAGACTTCTCTGATCCTTATGAATGGATTCGTGTGGACACAGACTTCGAGTGGATTGCACGAGTGAATGTCAGGCAGCCAGACTATATGTTCGGCTCACAGTTGCAGCAAGACCGAGACGTGGAAGCGCAATTCGAAGCCATTCGTTTCTTCTCTTTGCAAGAGAAGCCACTGAACGTTTATTGTACCGCTTTGACGCGAACTCTTCTTGATAGCAGGTACTACTACGGAATCAGGATTGCAGCAGCAAAAGCTTTGGCTGATATGTCTCGCCCTTCGCTTAAGTTCATTGGTCTTGACTACTTACTCAAGGCTTTCCGCAAGCTCTTTTGCTTCGACAAGAGTAATATTCCTGTGGCAAACTCATTTGATGATTTTGGCATCTTCTTTCTTCAAAAGTCTTTCCCAAAAATCTTGGGTGGCATCAGAGATGATGATGGAAAAGTTCCAAAACGAATCAAAGAGTTTTTACTCAACTTGGTGAGATACAATGATAATTCCAATAATGACTTCCAGGATTGTTTCTACGTGAAGGAGTTGTTGGAGGCTTTAACACAAGCAGTCATCCCAGAAACACAAGAGAAGAAAATCATCGACTTCCATGTTGAGAAAGAGGTTTCCTTGGATTATGGTACCGAGGACCATGAATTCGTTTCTCAGGTTACTCGTGAGCTTGATCGCCTTTTCAAAATTGATGAGTGGATGCCCTCATACAGAAATGTGGTTTCGGTGACATGCCTCGAGCAGAAAGTCAAGTTAGCCAGGAATAACTTGACTGAATTTCATTTCCAGGAACTCATGTTCTACACATCGCCCAAATACTACATGGATGTGCGGATAGCTGCGTTTGAAGGATTGCTAGTATTGGGAGGATTGAAAAATGCCCATATCCTAGGATACTTTGCAGAGGTTCTTCTTCTCGAGGCTTCAAGTGCTTACTTCAAGCTACAAATGGTGAATGCTTTGAAGCGTGCAATTTGTGAAGCTGCTATTAATGGCACGCCTTCTTTCCTAGATGACCCCGAATTCCAGTCGTTGGAGAAGATGTTCGATGAGAGTAAGGGAATGTCCAATCCTAACAATATGATTGTTATTGAAGAATCGCAAAACACTGAAATGAATTCTAGAAGAGATGCTTTGGCCAGGGCATCCATAAAGGGAGCAATACAAATTCTCCGGAGGGATTATGGGATCGGGAAAGGAATACAGAAAACATTTTGGAATATGATCCACTCTTCACTTCTTGGTTTGCGGGAGAGAAAGTTAATTTTTATCTTGTGTGAAATTCTCTTTAGAGAAGAAGACATCTATCCTGTCCACATCGCAGTTCCATACGTTCCTCTTGATGAGCTCAAGAAGAAAATCGTGGCCAAGGATCTTGGAGATGGCAGTGTTGTCATCAAGAGAGAGGGTCGTTTCAGAATCCAATTGAGTGCCAAGATCCTGTTCTCAGACCATAAGAAGCAAGAAAGAGCCAAAGCCGAAGAAAGGGCTAAGCTTACCAGCGAAAGGCAAAGCAAGAGCAGAACAGCAACCACAGCATTGGATGTGGAGCCTTCAGTGGAAAAGCCACCCGAAAAGAAGATCAAATTGAAGCTTGGAAGATCAACATCTGAAACTGGCAGACGCCGGCTGTCCCTGACAGATACCAGGCCTCAAAAAGAACAAGCCAAGTCGAGTCTTGTGACGAGGGATACCAACAATGGTATGAACTTAAGGATCAAGTTCAGCAAGCACAAGTTGAAGTCGTTGCCCGAAATTAAAGAGGTTACCCCCAAGGTCGACATTAAAGATACTCTGGTGACCATTAAGCTCAGGAGCTCCAGGGCTTTGCGGCGGATAGCTCAGGCAGAAGTTAAGAAGGAACCTGCAGTATCTGTGAAGCCCAGCAAACCCCCTCAAAGGTATGTGAAGATCTCGACCAGGACGGGATCTGTTTCATTGTCAGCAACGCCGTTCCCGGAGGCCAGAGAAACTCAAAAGAAGAGAGCCAGAAGCGGAGATGCTAGACCCATAAAGCGGGAAGAATCGGATGCAGTGGAATCAGCTACAAGTGCTCCAAAGCCAGTGGTGGCTCCAAAGATATCATTGAGAAATAGCCAGCCAGTTGTGGAGCAAAAAGAAGCGGCTAACTCTCGTGCAGCCAGCCCCTTCTCTCCAGAGCCTTCTCCCGGACCAAAGAAGAAGAAGAACAAGATCTACATTCACGGCAATAACAAGAGTCAGAGCAACAGCTCAAAGTCTTCGGAGCTGCCTGCTTTGGCAGGGGACGGGAAGGATCGTCAAAGTGATGAGAGTCGAGTGGAATCCATCGACAATAAAGAAGGTGGATCTCATGAGACCCAGACGTCCAATGGTGACAAGAATGGTGGGACGCAGAAGGAGACTACAAATGGCGGCGAAGGAACTACCAAGGAGAGGAGCGAAGTCAAGAAGGAAGACGAAGGATCAGTGGCGGAGAAACCCAAGTTGAAGTTGAAACTCAATCTCAAGTGATTGACTAATGAAAAGAAGTAAAAAGAAAGTAAATGCATCATCTAGCTCAGATTTGTTCACATGGTGCGGATTTTCTTGTTTCGTAATCACGAGCGCAATTGGAGTCGCGAGGTATTGCTTTTCGTATGTCCTCGTCTCGGTAGCTGGCTGCTATGATAAATGTGGAGTGCGCACAAGACATAGGGGATCCAAAGGGAGCGTTAGTGTAAATTACCTTTAATGAGGTGAGAGTCTGATCTGCGCAATTGCCCACTTTTCTTTCCTTTCAATTGACATCACCCTGTGACAATAATGTCTTTTAACAACCACTTGGGATTTAACGTGTCCAAGGCGATCCCCACCACATCTACAACAAACACGAATACAACATCCATCAGCTCGCTGAGCCCAAGCAAAGAACCCTTAGGTTCCACAGAACAGGATACAAAAGGCGCTACAAAGACTGACACGAAAAGTGAAACAAATAATGCTGCACTTCCATTTCTTAAATCTTCCATACCTGCTTCGTCTCCAAGAATGGCTGCCGCCGCCACCACAACCAGCCTCAGTGAGGTATCTCCTGCCACAGTGGAGACTGCTCATATATCTGGCAGGAAGAACGACGAGACCGATCTAATTGGTCTTTTTGATAAATTTGATGTTGAACAGAAAAGAAGCCGTCTGGAAGATGATGACCACGAAGAAGTTGACTCGCTTGAGGAGAAGATGGAGCAGTTCAATAATGCCAATGTCGATGGAAAGCAAGATAAGACTGAAAATACAGACACACCCGAAAGTCCTCAACAAGAAACGGAAGAAAAGCCACAGGAGCAAACTAGTATTTCTCACAATGACTCACACAGCATACCGTCCACCGAAAGAGAACAACAACCCGAACCAAAACCTCCAGCACCGAACGTCATGGGGATGCAGCCATATATCATTCCTGAAGACCAGCCTAGTGAGTATACCCAGCAGGAGAAGTCCAGCACCAATCCAGAGGACCCTCGTGACGACTTGCTCGACGTCCAAAACAACCAAGTCATTGAAGAATACCAACTCCGTGAGAATGACATCCCCGAAGACTCAGTGACTTCCAGTGCCGAAACCCAAGAATATCTTCCAAAAGAAGACACTGAGTCAGCGAAGAAAGAAAATAACATCAGTGATTTAGACAAGCAAGAGGTGACGAGGCCGCGCCTGAAGAGGAATAACTCTTTGATAAGAACCCGCGAGAATATCAACCCACAAGAGCAGTACCAATCCTCCCATAGACCGTTTGATTTCCAGACTTTCTTGAATCATTTGCGCAAGAAAAGTGCCGACCCTATCGTTCGTTATATACGTTCTTTTTTGATGGCCTTTGTTCGGCAGTCGCGTACCATGAACATGACCCAATTGATCCGAGCCATCAATAACTTCAAGAAGTTCATTGAATCAAAGTTTAGTCTTTACGAGCCCTTTGCATCCATGGATGCCGCAGATCTTGAAAATTCTAACGAGGGTGTCGAAAAGCTTATCATGAACCGGCTTTATGAGTATTGCTTTTCACCAGACATTGTCAAGAAGTACGGTGCTAATGTTTCGGAATCAATTCTTCAAGACATATATGACGACAATGAATTCTTCACCCAACTGCACAAGTTCAGTTGGATCTCGGGGAAACATCTTGATATCGACGTTGACGAGATTGCCCAGCGTAAGAAGGAGAACTCTAAAGAGCACACAGACTACATGGGCAGAGCAACGGCTGAGTTGAACAAGATGAATAATTACAGAGCCCCAAGAGACAAAATCATTTGCATTCTCAATTCATGCAAAATAATCTTCAGTTTGCTACGCGTGAGCAAGAAGGAGACAAATGCCGATGCATTTATCCCTCTTTTAATATTAGTTATTATGAGGGCTAAAACTGAGAATTTGATCAGCAACTTGAGATATATCGAGAGATTCCGCAGTGAGGGGTGGCTTAATCATGGAGAAACTAGCTATTATCTTTCGTCTCTTCAAGGTGCGATCAGTTTCATCGAGAATATCACCAAAGATGATTTGACAGTCACTGATGCAGAGTTCGATGCCAACATGGAAGCATGGGAGGCAAGCATAAGACAAAAACCTTTGCCTCTTACCGATCCCAAGGCAATATCAGCGCGGTCTGAGGCGATTTCATCAGATCGCCCAAATCTTTCAGCCTCGAATGTATTGATGGCAAGTGCTGAACTATTTTCCAAATCTTTCTCAAACTTCATCTCCTCCCCGCCTCCTGAGGAGACTGGGAGAAGCCAAACCCAAAATGACAACCAAGAAGAGGAGACGCGGTCTGAGCCCTCCACAGAGCAGGTCGACAAAACATTTTCTCAGCTTTCTGAGGTCTTCCCAAACCTAGACAAAGCTATCATGAGAGATGTTATAATCATGAATAAGGCCGACGTGGAGACTTCGCTTGATGCATGCTTACAGCTTGTCAGTGAGAGCTAGCACACCTTTAATAAATATTTTAATGTATACCTTGTAGTTATATAGCAGTAAGCTAAATAATTAGACAAGGATTAGATAAAGTATTTTACTGATCTATTGTAGCGGAACTAAGATACTTGTATAAAATGGCTCTGTGGCCGAGCGGTCTAAGGCGGCAGACTCAAGTTCTGTTATCGTATGATGCGCGTGTTCGAATCACGCCGGAGTCATTATTTTCTATTTTTTTCTTTTGTTTTAAAAAAAAAACTTTTTTAGAAAAGAATTTGCTAGATATCAACATTAATATTTTTCACAAAGAAGCACACTGTTCTTACAAGGGAAGCTTGAAGAGTTGTTGATCAGGTTGAGAAAATTTAAAAATTAAAAATAACTTGACTAAGAGGTGAGCACAAACCTTAAGGAGCAGCCCGGCTAGCTCAATGGCTAGAGCGTGAGACTTTTAATCTCAAGGTTGCGGGTTCGACCCCCGCGTCGGGCTGAACAATTTCTTTTTTCCTTTTTTTTATTTTTTTCTTTCTAATCATTATTCCTAATAAATTGACGTATTTACTTCTACGCGTGCAAATTCCGTCAATATTAACATATCCAAGAACAACCTCAAAACACAATTGATGAACTGCAAATTTAATTCAGTGTCATTATCTATATTCCAATTTTTTGCTGATGTACCTTCAATACTAAAGGAGTAAAAATACGAAGATGGGCAATTAAGCACCCAAAAGTACAAGCACCCACTAGGGAAATAATACCC
This sequence comes from Osmozyma tolerans, assembly GCA_030582955.1. NCBI lineage: Eukaryota > Fungi > Ascomycota > Pichiomycetes > Serinales > Metschnikowiaceae > Osmozyma > Osmozyma tolerans. Next base: position 71,391 of record JAJMHH010000019.1, read on the forward strand.
ACGTCGCCATAGGCTTTTTAACGATAATTCCATTCATATTCCGTTGAATAGGATTATGGGGTTTTGGGCCAAGTATTATTTATCTATCACGATAAGCACGGATTCGCACGGGAAAAAATCCATTCTTCCGCCAATACAAGGGAGACGCTTACCGTATCCGGACATATAGCGCGAGGAATTTGCAACCAATTTAGGTAAGTACTTCCTGAAGGTATATTGATATGGTTTGAAAAATGGAATATATAAGGCGTGATAATTGCATCAATATTTAGATTCACCAAGAATTCAAGTCTTTTCACTGTTGATCAGTTAATACTCTTGTCCACTTCTTATTTATCAAAAAACTCGTCATCATGCCTATGCAATACAAGCCATCCGCTGAGGGTAAAGCCGTCAAGCCTCCACAGATCCCATCCCCAGGAAACAACTCTTTCTTGGGTGACATCTTCACCTCCGATGCTCCAAAGGAACAACAAATCTCCTGCGGTTTCTACAAGCAAGAGAAGGGTGAGCCATTGGTGTACTACTACGACTACGATGAAATGAAGATCATTTTGGAGGTCGAGGGTGAGTACACCATCACCGATGAGACCGGATACAAGGTGTCCACTCAACCAGGTGATGTCTTCTACTTTAAGAAGGGCACCACTATCACCTTCGAGACCACTGGTTACGGCTACGCCTTCTTCACTGGTTTGAGACCAAATGGTGAGGCTTAAACATTAAGTAACTTCATAACAAGACTTGAGTCCAGGAGGCTCGATCTCTAGAATACACTTATAGAAGACAACAATAAGATTTGTAAAAAAATGACGGTTCACATTATTATTTCTTACTAGGAACCTTTTGTGTAAGAGTGCTTGTGTATGTCACGTGGGAGACCCTTCGATCGTATTCTGTGTCGCGTAGGACACCATTTATAAGAGTCGGACAAGAAAAGCTGGACAGACAACAGTAACAATGCCAATTGATTATTCCAAGTGGGACAAAATTGAATTGTCGGATGATTCGGATGTCGAGGTTCATCCAAATGTGGACAAGAACTCGTTCATCAGATGGAAACAAAGAGATATTCATGAAAAGCGCCAACAAAGGAACATAGAGATCAAATCTATCTTGGTACAGTTGACCATGTATGCCAAGCTCAACACGAGGGTGGATTATCTTTTGGAGAAAAAATCGCCAAAGGAGCTTCTTGAGGGAAGTATACTCGAACAGCTCCAGCCGGAATTCAGCGATCAGGAAAAGTTTGACTACGAGAAGCTCAAGCAGGAGAAGGGCAATGAGCTCCGTAAAGGGTTGAGAGATCTTCACTTCTCGGAAGAAGAGATTGAAAACACACCTCCATATAATGAAATGGTCGAAGACCTTTTTATTCAGGTTAAAGAGGATCACCCAGATGCCGCCTCCGATGCAGACAAGTTGGTGCAGTACATCAAAGACCACAGAAAGAAGATCGATGATATCTTGCTGAAGCAAACGATCAAACTCGATGACTTACTCCATGAGAAGTCTATGCTTATCAGTAGTGATGACTACCACACTGGCTTTGACCGCTCCTTCTTAAACAAAGACGCCGAGGAGAAGGCGCCCACGAAGAAGGAGACATCTCAGTCAACTTCTTTGGAGACCATCAATAGTCCATCGCAAACCAAGCAGAAGCAGTCAGAAGACAAACAAAAAGATACTGATGAGATGTTTGATGAACTTGATGTGCTTCCTGAGACCTCTGAGTTCGCCCAAATCCCTAAGGAGTATCTCGAAAGAAGTGCACGGTTTTTATCTCGTCACCCCCACATCTGCACTGAGCATCAGAAAGATTCTCTTATCATGACAGCTTTTGATACCCAACTTGAAGGGAACGAGAAGCAGACCGAGCAGATTGTACATCAGTCCTTGTTGTTGCAGTATGTTTCTCAGCTAGCCGGGAAAAAATACACTAAGGAGCAAACTTTAAGAGCTATTGATTTGTTTTTCTCTAAAATCCATGAATGCAGCCTGCCTGCTGCAAGTGCATTCAGACAAGATGTCGCCAACACCGTGAATCATATCAAAACAAGATGTGAGGTCATAAAGAAGGAGCGTCAAGAACAAGGAGATGAAGAAGTGCCCCTCATTCAACTCAGAGCTCTTGATGACAGCACAGAATTGTCCGTCAACACTCCGGAGGAGGGAACTCAGGAATACGAAATTTTCCTGACCAAGTTGTCGAAGGAGATGCAAGAGGCGATTAAATCAGGATCTCTTGATGAGGTGAATCGTGTTTTTGCAACAATGAAAGTTGAGGATGCTGAGAAGGTACTCGAGGTTTTCAACGAGTGCAATGTGGTTGGTGTCAGTGGGGTTTTGGAAAATGAAGAAGAATTCAAAACATTGAAGGAGCAGTATGAAGGGGAAACGGAAGAAAGTGAGAACTTGCCTACAGTTGATGAAGTTGACTGAGTCATTCATTCTTTTATAAGAAATACAGAATTCGTCTATTTGACCTATTTTAGCAAAAGAATAGTATGAAGAAAAAAAAAAAAAAAAAAAAAAAAATATAATGATTTGAGATACGAGCTTATTGTTTACTTAAACGAGCAAGCATATCCATCAAGGCACCCGAATTATTCTGTTGTTGACTACTGGGTTGTTGTTGTACCTGTGGACTGACAGGATATGGTTGCTGCATTGCCGGACTTTGGTATGAGGATTGTCCAGAAAATGGAATATTGTTCGGGTAAGGCATTTGGGACTGGACTGGGACTGGGGGTTGAGAAGAAGTTCGGAGCAGAGAGAGAAGGTTATTAAGCTGACCAGACTGGGCCACCGCTGGTGGGGTTGGCGGATGACCATACTGCATCTGGGCGTAGCCTTGGTAATTGTATGGGCTTGAGGCAAACTGAGCCTGTTGCTGGGAAGCTGAGAATCCCTGATTTTTGTTCTGCTGTTGCTGTAGTAAGGAGATTACGTTCTGCATCGTTGCGGGATCAAGGCTCTGCAAAGTTTGGAGCAAAGCTGGACTAGGGTTCGAAAAGCCACTTGCGGAATTAGCTGGAGAGCTGTAAGGTTGTTCAAATGCTTGTGGTGGCTGCGGTGCGACATTGGGATAGTTCATCTGTTGGGGGTATTGTACCATCAGTGGTAACTGAGTGCCATATTGAGCGAAAGCTGGATTGGGAGGTAAAAAGTTGGGACGTTGCAGGTCATTTGTATTAGGTTGGTTCCACCTGTTTCGAGAACGGTCATTCTGCCATCTGTTGTTGTGTCCTTGATGGCGCTCACGACGTTTGTGCCCTCCACGATGTCTGGGTTCACGCGTTTCCCGAGGACCTCGGTCGTTTCTCATAAATGGCTTATCCTCCTTGCGAGCCTTCTTTGGGGGCTCTTCCAGGTAGTCCTTTTTCTTCAGAATTATTTCGACTGCTTGCTGGGGGCTTAACTCGACGTATTCATCAAACCTGATTCCTCCATCTTCGGTTTCTTCGAAAGTCTGGAGATCAATCTTGTGCTCTTTGACGACACATGCACCTAAAACGCCCAGATAAGCCACATCTGGTATTACCTCCCCAGGGTCTTTGCTACCAATCTCCTCTACGGAGACCAGAAGCTCTTGTTTGGCGAAAATTGTTTGAAGCTCTTCAACAAAAGCAGGAGAAGCGTCCTCAGTGACCAAAAGTTGACAATCTGCAGACAGCGTACTGGCCTCTGATACTGAACCTTCTCTTTCACGCCCTCTTTTCTCTTCTTGGGCTCTTTTGCGTCCCGTAGAGGCATCGAGCCTCATGTACTTGTTGTGCAAGGGAACATCATGCTCGCCTTCAATGCACGAGGCACACTGCTCTGCTGTTCTGAATTGAACAAAGCCATAGCCACCCTTTATAGATATTTGGGCAACATCCCCGTATTGCTTGAAAATGCGGAATAGATCCGCCTTACTGATAGTATTTGCAGGCAAGTTGCCGATGAACATTCTCAGGTTGTCTGGAAACTGGTCTCTAGCGTTCCAGCCTGAAAATTTTTCTTCGTTTCTGATAAACTCAGCATATTCTGTCTGCTCTTCAGCAGTCATAGGGAGGGTTATATTGGGTCTTCGGCAATGTTTGTTGATGGGAACCAAGGGAATGAGGTCCTTCGACTTGTGAGGCTTGTTGTATGAGTAAACTTGGTCGTAGTTCATGCCGGGGTAAGCGGAAGATTGGTCAGTCGAAGGCAACAGTACACCTTGTTCGTCGAGGCGTTCTTTGATCCACTTAAGCTGATCAGGCTCAGAAAGCTTGGAGAATTCTGACAGCTTCACGAACTCGCTCAGCATAATCACATCATAAGCTTTCTGAAATTGACTGTTAGGATCATTTGCAGTGGCCGGAATAACAGGCTTCGAGGGTAGACTAGGCGTAACGCTTCTGGATTTGCTTTCATGCAGTGATAATGGCATCATGAGAGACATGTCAGTTTGTTCTGAAGAAGGTGCAGCGTTCGTATCCGTCTCACCTGCCACCAAGTCTCTCTCCGGGTCGTATTCATCGTCATGATCGTCGCCGTCCTCAGTAATGGCTTCAGAGGCTCCAGCATCTCTTCGCTGCTCATCTTTAGTACCCTGGGTGTTAGCATCAGCATCTGGAGAATCGTAAGCTTTTTCTGGGTCGTAGTCAGAGTCAGACTCGGAAGCACTGTGTTCTTGCTCAGACTGATTATGTTGAGTAGTAACTTCTGGGGGAGAAAACGTATCCAGAGAAGAGTCTTCGGGGGCAGCTCCCGAATGAGCCTTCTTGGTTTCTTCCTCATTGTCTTCTTGATATACTTCAGGGGCTATATTATTTTCTTCCAGGGACGTAGTCTTTTCCGAGACAGGTACGGAATCAGAAGGGGAAGCTGTATTTATCTGCTTGTGCAGACTATCTGCCTCAGTCGCTGCCTTTTCCACTTCAGAATCAGCATCTTTCACTTTACCATCAGAATGCGGTTCTGTAAGGCTGGAGTCTTCTTTTGCCTCTCCGGTTTGTTCTTTTGACAGTTCTTTTGCCTGTTTATCGCTCTGTTCATTGCTCTGCTTTCCACTTTGTTCTTCAGTTTGTTCTGCAATATGCTCTTCGGTATGTTCTTGGGTTTGCTCGTCGGACTCTTTATCCGTACGAGAATCATCAGAAGGTTTGCCAATTGTGACGGGTTTTACCTCCATTGTTGATTATGATAAAGAGTTAATAAGAAGTAACTTAGAAAGTTTACAGGATGGCGCGCCTTCTCGGAGCAAGGCGTGAGCACGTTACCATAATCCCCAGCATACCCTTTAAGAAACAGAATCCAAAAAAAAAAAAAAAAAAAAAAGAAAGAAAAGTCAAAGTAAGAAAACAGAGCAAACCATTCTTTCTTACAAATCGATAACAGTCAAAAATCCTCAATTCAATACATTAAAGGCTTGCGTCGACGCCACGCCCAAAATGGCCCGAAGCTATATTTAATACGTCAATGGCGTTGAATCGTACGGATTTTCTCAGCATTTCCATTTGGACCCCGAGCGCGCGTGGGGCCACAGCCATAGCCCCACAAAAAGTGGGGGACCCGTGCATTTCTCCGATATATAAATAGCGAGATTACCCAGAGGACATTTTTCAAATTTACTTCGGCTAGCAAAAGTCTAACAATTTTTGGACTTGCAATCTTTTCTTAACGAATCCACTATCTCACAATGACTCTTAACGTCGGTGTCGTCGGAACTGGTATCTTTGCCACGGATAATCACTTGCCAACAATCCAGAAGATTGACTCTTTAAAGCCATATGCCGCGTTCAACAGAACAAAGTCCAAGGCCGAGGCGTTTGCTGAAAAGGCCAACATTGACAAATCTAATGTGTATGACTCTTTGGACAAGTTGCTTGAGAACCCTTCGGTCGACTTCGTGGACGCTTTGCTTCCTGTGCAGACGAACTTGGACGTGATTCAAAAGGCTGTTGAACACAAGAAACCTATCGCTGTGGAAAAGCCAATTGCAGCAAACTTGGACCAAGCCAGACAAATAGTCAAGCTCGCAGAGACTACTGATATCCCAATTGGTATTTTGGAGCAATGGGCCTTCTTTAACTCCATTGAGCAAGTCAAGGAGACTCTTTCCAAGATCGGCGATGTCGTATCGTTCACATACAGATCTACGGGTCCATGGAATGCAAACAACAAGTACTTGGCTACTGGCTGGAGACAGAAGCCCGAACACATCGGCGGTTTCTTGAGTGATGGAGGTGTTCACCAATTGGCATTGCTAACGGAGATCTTGGGCGAAGTGGATTCTGTCAGTGGTCACACCAAGCAGGTCAGAGAGGAAAGCGGAACTGATGACATCTTATTCTCTACCTTCAAGATGAAATCTGGTGTCATTGGTACGTTCACTTACGGCTCTGCCTTTGGCGCTACCGAGAAATCGACTTCCTTGATTATTTACGGAACTAAGGGATCGATTGTTTACGACTTCTCTCCCTCGTTGAAGAAGCCAACCATCACTTACCAGACCGGCTCCAGCGCTCAAGAAGCTTCCGAGAAGACCACCATCGAGATCGATGAGGTCGATGCCATCAAGGCAGAGTTTGAAAACTTCGCCAAGGCCGTGGAAGCCAAAGACAAGTCCTTGATCAAAGTTCCTCCTGCGAAGGCTTTCCATCATTTGGCCATTGTTGCAGCTGCTCTTGAATCTTCAAAGAAAGAGGGCTCTTCAGTGAAGGTCGAATCTCCATGAGTAAATGGGGGTACGTTTATGATGACACTATAAAATAAAAAGAAAAAATTAATCATAGCTCGTCGTGCGTGTAGTCTTGCCAAGATTCAAACCTAGCATCTAGGCTAATTTCGGGAACTGTAGAAGATGTTGTGTAAGTCTCTGTGTGAAGATTTGACAAGGAGCTGAACTCATTCCCGGAAATGATAGGTTCAGCCGTGGAAATGGAAGAACCATGAGAGATGACCAGCGGATCAACAGTGCTGTAAAACTCAACGGAAGCTTTCTTTGGAACGGCTTTCGTGAACCAGCCAAGAATGCCGAAGAATCTCATGAAGGTCCACAACATGATCTTGACGGGCAATTTGAGGATTCTGTGCCAGACGACCCATGCGCAGCAAAGAAGAAGGAACCCGATACTAAGGTATATTCTTCTCTTGTCCTTCTTATCCTGCTTCTCAATGAACTTCACAATTTGTCTCGATTTGTTCAAGACTGACTCCAAGTCAACCAACTTATCATTAAGAGTACTGACATCCCTGGTTTGTTGATCAAGTGTTTCGATATTGAGCTCTGTCTGCATAACAGACATTGTCATCAATTGCTTCGTAAGTTTCAAACTGTTGCTGATGTTCTTGTTGTGGGTGAGAATCTGCTCATCCACAGGTCGTTCTGAGGTATCGCCAGTATCCTTGGACCTACCAGCAAAAAGGTCCTCTTTTGTACCAAGGCTCTGTGACTCCTTGGGCTTTATGAACTCGACAATTCTTTGTTTATGGATAAGGCCCCCTTCGTGGTGGTACGCCGTGAGCTGGCTTTCTTTTAGACGCTCCTTAAGGTGAGCGATCTTCTCCTGGTAAAGAGTGTATGTCTCGTCGATGTTTTGAAAGCTTCTCAGGCTCGGAATCGCTTGCTGAATCAACACACCCAAGCCCTCTAGTATGCTGCTCATACGGAGAATCTTAGATGTTGAGTCACGACATAGACGATCTCTGGTGGTGTCAAAGCTCTTGCTTTCCTCTAATGACTCGTGAAGAGATTCAATCCTATAAATGTCATCGTAGACCGAGGATTGTATTTCATCGATCTGCTTGAAGTACTTATCGAAGCTGACGTGGGGCATTTGAAGCGACAAGCTGTGTTGATCTTGCATCTGGCTTGGTGCATTTGAGACCTCAGGCAACTGTGCACACCGCAAATATCCAAATCTTACACTGGTTGTTACCAATCACAAAATTGGCAATTAAACTGTGGAGATGATATGAATTGAGAAACGATAATGATATGGAGGTTCTTTTACTATAGCAGATGTCTCTTTTGACTGTTCGATGATTTTTCTACTCCATAGTTCTTTCGCAACTTGAGCACACTTTCTGTTCTTTACTGAAAAATTGATGATTCCTCGCAGCATTCTCACCTTCAAGCACCACAACTGCTTCCAACCCAACTTTCAAGCATATTTCATGATGTCAGCAAAAGAGCAAACAAAGCTGAAAAGAAAGCCGGGTGCTAAAGACCCCGCCACCATCACACCAGAGTATATTGCAGAACAAAGAAGACAACGGGAGTTGAAGAAACAGCAGAAAAAGAAGCAACAAGCAGCTACACCGACAGAAGTACCAGAACATCTCAAATTCATAAAAAGAGAACTTCTCGATCTCCCAGGCCAGACGCTTTCCCAAGATGGCTTTCAAGTGATGATCATGTCGTACAATGTTCTCGCTCAAGCGCTTATTCGAAGAGAACTCTTCCCTACAAGTGGCCTGGCGTTGAAATGGGGAACACGCTCGCAGGTGCTATTGTCTGAGTTTAAACATTACGATGCTGATATCATTTGTTTGCAAGAGGTGGACGCCTTGCAATACGAGTCTTTCTGGAAACCTCAGTTCGATGCTATGGGCTATGATTCCAGATACCACAAGGCCAGTACAAAAAACCACGGAGTGGCTATAATCTACAAAAAAAGCAAGTTTAGCTTTCAGAATGAGCATATCATACATCACGACGACGCAGACACCAAAGATGTACCATCTGTTGTGGAAACACGTAATGTCGGTCTCTTGGTGCACTTGAAAATCAACGACGAGATATTGACAGCCCATCCTTCACTTACGAAAAGCGGCATCTTGGTGGGAACCACTCACTTGTTCTGGCACCCTTTCGGAACATATGAAAGAACAAGACAAATGTACATTCTTTTGCAAGAGATGAAAGAGTTCGAGAACACGCTAAAGCTGCTTCATGGGGACGATAGCCAGTTCTACAAGTTCCTTGCTGGTGACTTCAATTCACAGCCTTTTGACTCTCCGTATTTATCGGTCACAGCAAAGCCCATAGTCTATGAGAAGAGGGCCAAAATGGTGTTAGGAAGAGCCATTTCTCACCAATGGGGTCAAGCAAGTACTTCAGCTGAAGATGATGAAAAGACAGACGACAACCCCGTACCAACTGCATTTCAATTTAATGAGGATCATCTTGAAACCATCGAGAAAATGCAAAATCTTCACAACTCTATCGACCAACGGTGCATTTCTCTCTACTCAGTTGGTTACAAGCAGGTGCATCCAGAAAACTCCGGATTAGACAATGATAGAAACGAACCCATTTTCTCAAATTGGGCGCACACATGGCGTGGACTTCTAGATTATATTTTTGTTGTCACGAAGTGGGACGGTCAACCATTCCAAGACCGCATCGACGAACCTTCGGACCTAGCACTGGAGCAGCATATCAAGCTCTTAGGGTTACTCCGCTTACCGACGAAAGAAGAGATGGGCCCAGAACCTTCAGGCCAACCCAGAGCTGGACAATACCCATCTGATCATCTTTGTCTTCTTGCAAAAATTGAACTTTGCTAATGATCAGGTAACCAGAGAAATAAAATAAAACATTAAAAAATAAGGAGAAGAAAGTATGTCAATCTTTTCTTTAAGTAAACGATGGAAGTGAATCTAAGCCTTCAACATTGTTTGGATTAGGTCCTCCAATGGACCATAGTCTCTCTTGTTGATCAAGTCAAACTCATTGCTGAATAAAACATAGTGCTTTAGACTGGTATTAAGATGACTTTGAAGACCCAACTCGGAAATCTCATGGAAATGGTGGCAGTATATGTGGGCGTAGATTCGTAAAACCCTTTTAAAAATTGTCTTCACCAAACTGGGGAATTGCTGTGGGAAGGGAGCACCGATCTTTGATGGGAATATGTTATCATTATCAAAAAAGTTTTGAATCCAGTTCATTAAGTTCTCAACGTACTCACAGGCAGGTAAAGAAACAGGCTTCTTGAGTGCCATGGAGCCAGTGGAGGAAGCGTTTGTCTCTTGCCACAAATATTCATACTCCTCAGTAGCTATCATTCTTGGGCATGTTTGAGGGGAGCAGAATTCGGTGATAGTCCCGTATAGCATGTTCACCTGGTTGTAGAAATCAACGACATGAACTGCGAGCCATTCGTTAAGATCCTCGTCCTTTGGAAGCTTCACGGCTTGAATCAACGCGTTATCCGAACCAAGCGTTTGCTCCGCGTAAGAACGGATATCTTTGTGAGTGGTGACCGACTGAGTTCCCAAACCCGTAGCCACATTCATGGTTTTGAATGGAGACTCGTTCTCAGAACTAAGTTGCAGGTACTGAGGCATACTTGGGGATGAGCGGTCGTCATTTTGTGGGACATTCGGAAGAACCGAGTTTGATACTGGTTGTGGACTTGAGATGGGAGAGCTCTGCTTTAGCTTAAAGCCTCTTGTTGGCTTTAGAGAGTGGTTGTTAAAGTTTGAAAAGAAGGACATTATTGTTTGCGGATATAAACAGAAGCAGTCTAACCGAAGTATTGTGGTGGATCAGATCGAGGAAAAGTCGCGAGAAGGAGTGTTTACAAATAATCCCGATTTGGCGCGAAATTACTCACCTCTACTACCTGACATGTTTTCCTTTTCAGTGTGAGCGTTGCTCATGCAACACTTTATATATGAAGGCCTGATTTTTGATGGAGCGGTCGTTATTCTGGTGACCGGTAACGTCAACCAGATATTTTTTGCACATCGATCGACGATAGTTGTTCGTAGAACACTCGCGCATGATATTCAATGTATTGAATTCATTCACAAGAAGATGCCGAATTTTCCAGAGGGCCCTCTCGCGGATTTCATTGACATCGACATTCAGCGGACCATCAAATGGCTCCTCCAATAATGTGAAGGCCCTAACCAAGGGCAGAAAGTTGATTTGAAAGAGTCTTCTGCCGTATAGGGAGAAAGCGTAAGGATACTCGAGCTCTAAGTTGAGCATCAACGACGACAAGCAGTATTGCAAGTTTGTGAAAAGATTGTTGTAATAGATTTTCGGATGTGGGGTCCAGAACTTGAACGTAATCAGGAGCTTTTCTATGTATGATACATTAGCAACATTGGCAAGCTCTGGAAGCACTGGGTTGAACACATTACACATTAAGGGAAGCTGTATTGGCAGTTTCGAGGTTGCGTCGTCCTCCAAGATAGTGTATTGCAACTTTTCCCAGAAATTGGATATTCTCAAGCTTTCTGCCAACAACTTGTTGCAAGAGCTTTCCTCGTCTAATAAATTATCGTTTATGAGTATGGATACTTCGAACTAGAAGGTTAGAAGAGTCAATTGACCAGGTTAAGGGACTTTTCATACAATCATCCGAGATTTGGGGAGAATAAAGGCTGATGACTCCAACCCAGAGAGAGACAAATCATATTTCAAGCTGAATATATCACCGAATTCTTTGAGAACAATTTTTTTGGACATTTGATGCAGTGATAAAGGTGGATCTTGACGTCTTTATATACGCGACGGGCTGCAAAAATCTGCCGTTGTTTCAGAAACAAGGGCTAGATCACAAGCCTTATATGTTTGAATTATATGCATTATAGTAATTAGATTGCAGATTTGCAATTTCTAGGGTAGCTTTACATTCTTAATATAAAGTCCTTCTTAATATTGTCCATTGGTTCCACGCCTTAGGAGTGAGTGTGTATCTACGTCAATGAGAGCAGCTGCGACAACTCGTGCACACTCGGCGATGAAGACCAAATTCCAGATTGCCTCCACCGGCCCGTTGTTGACTTTGCTCAAGCCTGCGAATCAAAGTTTTACTCTTGGAGCCAATATAAACCAGCAGGCACTTCTTAAATGCTACTACAAAAGGCTTTTCAGGTTACGTCATCTCATCTTGGATGCTCCCTACGAACAAGAAACCTACAAACGACTCATACGAAGAAGAGTGCAATTTGTTGACTTCAACAAGCGAAGATCAGCTATAACCAAGATTTATGAGCCTCTAAGTCACCAGCAATTGATCGAGCGCCTCGAAAACACCTACACATTCCTCTTCAACGCAACTTGCAATGTTGCCGATGACCCACCGGCGATATATCTGTACGAAGACATGAAGGAAACACAAGCACCACGTCTCGAAACGAGCATTCTCTCTACGATTCTTGAAATGGATCGGCAATATCCAGAAGAGTTACTTTTCGATTTTAATTTCGACTGGTTCCACCGAGCCGAGGAAGTGGAGCGCGAGTTGAGCAGCGGCACTCTTGGTGCTAAACAAGGAAAAAGCCTAGCAAAATCCAAAAAGTTGGATCTCATAGGTTTCGCAGACTATGAGAGGACCCTCATGGCACTTAACGAGACATTCAAATTTTGTCTATAAATGGAGTCGTTTAAATCAGTTTTAATAAGCAGGTCGTTCAAGCAGCGGAGCCTTCCTGCGGAGTAATCCCTCGCACCTGCACGTTACCAGTGATAACGCCTCCGAGCAACGACATTCACCATACTCCAAGCACAACCTCGACTGCAAATAAACACATAGTGTCGTATAAAATGGTGTGGCTTCCCTTTGGAAAGAGCGCAAATACTCAGGGTTCATCAGGTGAACAGGGACAATTCCCCGCTTTCAAGTCTCCACAATTGGAGCAGAGATCCCATGGTGGCACCGGTCCAGTGGGCACAGAGTCAGACATCGAAACCACATTGAACCAAATAGCAGACCAGAGACCTGAAGTGCAATACTTGAAGGAGCAATCAACAGAGCAAAACAATAAGGCAGTCATTGATTTTGTTCACCAACGCCCAGGGAATCTATTCATCATCGATGGCGAGAAGTACGCCAAGGAATCCATCATCTGCACCAACAATGAAAAGGGTGAAAAGACCTGTCTTCGGTTGATGTACAATCTGATTCAGCTCTTCAAGCAAATGCAAAAACTTGAGTATTTCTGCTCATTGCCCAATGACATCGATGCTACTTACTTCGAGTGCAGAAAGATTACATAGGTATATATAAAGCGAACAAACATTACGACCCTAATTGTGCTTGAATTATCAAGCTTTTAAACTAAGTGGACTTCTTACCAGAGAATCAAGCCCGTGATGATGCTGGCAACGGTGCCCAAGTACGCTGCAATGGAAGATCTCGCGCCCTCTCCGCTAGAGAATGAGGATCCTAGCTGGTGAACACTGGACCAATTGACACTGTTGTTGGTATAGTTTTGTCCAGTAGTAATAGATTTGTCCAACTGGATGGACTTTGCGTACACTTCACTGCTGGCACGTGGGGTGGTGTAGGCAGAGGTTGGAGCCGAGCTCGAGTTCGAGGTGGCCATGACTTCCGCTCCATGCTTCCCGCTTGCAGTAGCACCAACAACATTTTCAACTTCAACCAATTCTCTCTTCTCGTTTTCCTTGTCTTTCTCGATCTCTTGCTCGATGGCCTTCAATTGCTCGGGTGTGGCGTACCGGATCGTGGCACATGCGAACTTCGACAAGTCTGCGTTGTGGAACACGATCGAGCGACCAATGATGCCCGCCTTGGCCGAGTGATTCAAAGAAATGTATGGGTCACAGTAGTCAGCCTGGAAGCACGTGGTGTCGATGAAGCCATACTTACCAGACAAGTCGCCAATCTGACAGTAGTCATGAGACTCCTGCGAGTCACAATCAGGCGAAGCTCCGTAAGGGTTGAAGTGGGCGCCAACACCCTCGCAATCCCCTCCCTCAGGAACAGGATTCTCGTGAATGTGGTACACAAATGGGCCGCCAGTCGAAGGCAACTTGGTCACATCGACATGAATATCAACTTTTTCGCCATGGGGACTTCTGAAGAGGACGTGGCCCATGATATCATGGTAGCCAGCTTCAGGGAAGTCGGCAATAGCAGCGACATCGGTGGGGTTAGAAGTAATTTTAGGGGCTCCAATGGCCAAGGCCATTTGTGAAGAGAAGAGAATGCCTACTAAGAAAAAAAACGGGATCATGATCTTCTTTTGAAGTCTTTAAAATTTAACCAAAATTTTTTTTTGTCTATGTGTTGAACGCTGTTGTAGAAGAAACAAGTGGTCGAAGAAACTTCGATCAAGGTTGGCGAGGGCCACTTTTATATTGCAAATTCGTGTTTGTGCTACAGAGCGCAGTAGCAAAATAATTTTTAGGTGCAAAAAACTGACAGAGTCAAGCCGCGCATCCTTAATTTTCTTCACAATTTTTTAGTGTCCCCTACATTGAAAAAAGAAATAGTATCGACCGTAGTAAGTCATGCAATTACCCAATGCTAAAAAAGTCTACCAATAAATAGTTTGAATGCTCTAGACCATAAAAGATTCACCACACCCACAAGTACCCTTGGAGTTAGGGTTCTTGAAAATGAATCTTGAAGAAAGCTTGTCGTCCAACCAGTCCATTTCGGAACCGACAATGGAGAAAAGCGCCTTCGAGTCGATCAACACCTTGACACCATCTTGCTCAACAGTTTCATCAAACTTACCGGGTTCTGTAACGTATTCTAGATGGTAAGTCAATCCCGAACATCCTCTGTTCTTCACCCCGATCCTTATAAGTTGTGGGTTAGGCTGATCGAGGAGAGCTCTGAGGTGCTCAACGGCAGCCGATGAAAGTGTGATCAATGCTTTTCTTGGACGCAACTGTCTTCTTGGTTTCTTAGTCTTTGCTGGCTCTGCAGCACCCAGTGCTGTCTTCTCCGTCTTTACCTTCGGAAGAGGCGCTTCAGCAATGACTGATTCCTTATTCTCCGGTGCTTGTGTGTTTTCCTTCTCGATTGTATCCGTTTTGTCTCCTTTAGTAGTAGAGACCTTTTGCTCTTGAGCCTCTTGTGGCTTGGCTGTATGTCTGAATCTAGAAGTTCTTGATCTTCTAACAGGTTGGTTTGGTGGAAGTGCAACGGTGATATGACTTTGATTCGAGTCATTCGATTTTGAGGCGTTATCTTGAGTCTTATTTTCGGTAGCTGTTGGGAATGTCAAAGAATGTCTTGCCCATTTATTGTTGTTCAGCTTTTCCTGTTGCTGAACAGACGACATATCTGTATTGAGTTGATAGTTGAAAGAGCCCAAGTTTGTTTGGGTCCTTCTGACCGAATGAGGCGCCGTTTGCATGAATCTTTTGTACCAATCTTGAGAGGCATATCTAACGAATATATTCGTTCTCAGATAGACCCTTCCACTCAACATGATTGGAATGCTTTATGAGAAATGCGTTGTGTTGATTAGCTTTAGAAGCTCGGGAAACTTTAATGTGAATATAGGAAAAGAACTAGTTGCTTACAGAATGAGAGAAGCTTACACCGGAGGTCTTTGTAGAGCAATAGTTGCATGCAGGTCACGGTCCGTGAGGTAAGCAAATTTTTGATAAATCTCATTGGCCTATACAATGAACCGAGACCGGACTCCGAGTCTTCTACATATGCAGGTTTCAACTTTTGGTGGGGTAGTCATAAGCATCATTCGGACGGCATATAAGTAGAAAGGGCATGCTTTTTTAAGTTGCAACCCAACCATTGTACATGACAATATACCTATTACGCAACCATGCTTTGCACGATAATTTAAATTATAATTGAATGTGAATTGAGTATTTTTGATTTATCCATACATACACAATGGAATCATCTCAGCGTTGCCTTGTCCTTTAAACAAGCTTAGCGGTTTCTCTTCTCAACCACAGGTATTCGTAAGACGATTTGTCCAATGAAGGGCTAATCTCGTTCCAGATGGTTTGGTGGTACTTGTTGATCCATTGCTTTTCAACATTGGTTAACAAGTTAACATCAATGAGTCTGCGGCAGAATGGAACTCTGGTGACAGTTTCGAACTCGTTGAAAACCTTGCCAGCGTATTCGTAACCGCTCTCCTTGACGAACATGACATTCTCAATACGAATACCATATTCTCCTTCCTCGTAATAGCCAGGTTCATTGGAGATCAAATGTCCGGGCTTCAAAAGGTTCTTAGGGTTTGCTCTAGGGCCAAGGCCAATAGGACCTTCATGGACATTGAGGTAAGCACCCACACCATGGGAAGTACCATGACCATAATCCTTCCCATCGTTCCACAAGTATTGTCTAGCAACAATGTCGGTAATTGGGGTTTTCTCTGGGAACTTCAAGTCACTCAAAGCCACATTGCCCTTCAAGACCAAGGTGTAGTTTCTGATCTGCTCTTTAGTTGGCTCACCAAAGTGAACTGTGCGAGTAACGTCGGTTGTGCCTTCCAAGAATTGAGAGCCAGAGTCATTGAGGTAGATTTTAGAAGGATCGATAGTACTGCAAGAGCCCTTCATTGGCTTGTAGTGAATAATAGCACCGTTTGCACCGGTTGCACTGATGGTATCAAAAGACAAGCCGACAAAGTTGTCCTCTTGCTCTCTGAAGTATGTAAGCTTTTTGTCTGCTTCTATCTCATCAATGAGTTCGGTCTTATTCGAAATTTCGTTCTCCAACCAAGCGAAAAACCTGCAAAGTGCTCTTCCATCCTTCAAGTGTGCCTTCTTGGCTCCTTCGAGCTCAACCTTGTTCTTGATTGCCTTAAGATCACTGATGGGCGATGGAGAAGCATCTTCGTAATCACAGTCCAATGACCTGACTATTTCCCATGAGACCGAATCTTTATTGAGCAAAAACTTCTTATTTGAAGATTTGTATTCCTTGGAGATCGACGCAAGCGTATCCCAGAAAGACTTGTATGGTTTGACAGTGACATTACTCTTTGTGAGATGCAGGCTGACGGTTGTATCGAACTTGGTGTTGTCGGCAAAAAGGGTGACCTCACTGGAATCTGCGGATATTATGGCATAGCTGAAGAACACTGGGTTGTATTGGATATCGCTCCCTCTTAAATTGAGCAACCAGGCAATTTCATCCAATGCGCTCACGACAAGGCCATGGCACAGGGCACGCTTGATGGATTCCACAACCTTGGCAATCTTCGACTTGACGTCTTCGCCAGCGAACTTTGTGTCGAGAGTTTTGATGATACTATCAGTGGAGGCGGGGAGGTCTTCAAAATCAGGCCAGATGGCGTCGATGAGGTTTTCTTTAACGGGCACAAGCTCAACGGAAGCTTTAGGGGAAACGGATTTTTCTTCTTCGATGGCGGTGGTAATCTTTTCAAAAGTCAGGAAACTGATCAACTTTGGGTCAACGCCAATCTTGATGGTGGAACCAGAGTCGACAGACAACTGGGCTGCTTGTTGAGCAGCCCATTTTTGCCAAGATGGGATATCCTTCTGACCCTGCTTCAACAAATTCCAGTTGAAATCCAACTCGTTTGCAGCCTGGGTAAAGTATCTACCGTCGGTTGCTAAAGCAGCAATACCTTCGGGGGTTTCGGAGAAGGAGTTGACATCTCTAGTGACAACAGCAACACCGGAGCTTCCAGAGAAGCCAGAGATGAAGGCACGCTTTTGGTCGATAGGGGCAACGTACTCACTTTGGTGCTCGTCCTCTGAAGGAACCACGTAGACGCCCAAGTCGTTGGACTTCATCAAAGTTCTAAGCTTCTCCAAACGTTTAGAGGTGTTGACCTCCTTGATATCGGGCAAACACAAGGAAGCAGCGTCAATGGTGAAGACGGAGCCCTTGCGAGAGCCAGAAGGAGAGCCTTGGTGGGAGTTGTAACGCTTAACATTGATTCTTCTAGCAAACTGGGAGGATCTTCTGGTCCTGTGCAACAAACCTGGGGAACAAGTGCAGTTAGAGCATTCAGCTCTAGACACTCTTCTTTGAGCAACAGACATAGTTGAAAGTTGGGATTATTAAAAAACTTGCAAGGATGCAAAGAAGTGTAGTACAAAAAAAGAAGAATATCAAGAATTAGGTTTGTGAGATTATTCGCAGGAATTAGGAAACAGCAAAAGCGAAAAATAAAACGAAATTGTGAGGTGATGGAAAAGATAGCTGGGAGAAAAATTGCATGACTGGATGACGGACCGCCGGTGTAGAAAAGAAAAAAAAAAATAAGCAGTGCGTCAGATTACATAAGAAAGGGTCATAGCAAGTAAGCGCGATAGAGCCAATAAATGCGACATCCGAGACGAATGTGGGACGTAGACAGGATACGATACACGAGCGGTGTGTGTACAAAACTTGCCACCAGATATTATCAAGTATAGCAATCTAGAGTAGAAAATAAAGGATATAGCAGATCATGAAATACAACGTAATAACGGATATTTTAAAAAGATGAAACCCAAGAAAATGAACAAGGTCCGGCTTCGGAACACTTATTAAAAATAGAGCTTCTTTACTTTTTTCCTAAACTATATGCAGGTCGTGACCAAACTTCATTTGGGCGATCGGTGAGCTGCATTACTTCAGACAGGACGCCATTTGGCGGGCCGCGAGAATGTTAGTAGGGAAGTGAAAATTAATACAACGTCGTGCCACGGTTGCTTGTGGCATAGTGACAAACGCATTATTGAGATTACTACCCATAGCGGCGTTTAAACTTTAGAAATTTGCCGCTGAAGTCTCAGAACAAAATGATAAAAAAAAAAAAAAAAAAAAAAAAAAAAAAAAAAAAAAAAAAAAAAAAAAAAAAAAAAAAAAAAGACATCTATCTGTCTATATATCTTTGGTCGTGCACTTTCCGTCGTTCATTGTATTAGTGTATACCATGTAATACTAAAATAAGCATCTTGTAGAAACAAATAGCTCATTCTGATCATTGCGTTGATCTGCCTCGTTTTCTCTAATCTTTTTTCTTTCAGTAGATTCTTATGAAAAATCTTCTTTTCTGAACCTTTTTTTTTTTTTTTTTTGTTCATCAGCGGCTGCCCTGGCGCGTGCCTAATCGGCGCCACCGGCCCCATCTTGATCTCTGCGCACTCAATCATGTGGTAAGCTATTTATCAACCATGGACCCATTCCATGAAGCAGAGAAGGTATGTCGATTAAAAAACAAAAACAAATTGAAAAATCATGATTTAGTGTCAATTCTCTAACAAAAGCAAATTGATGTGCTCTATCTGTCCCGAGATCAAAATCAAGTCGCTCTGGCCCAGCGTTACTTGCAAGCCGTACAACGATCCCCCCATGGCTACGCCTTAGCCCTCCATCTTCTTCAATCCCACGAAAACACTCACCGCTACTTCGGCGCTCTCACACTCACTGTGGTCATTCATTCTATCGACTCCGTCGATGAATCCACTTTGCATCAGCTTATAGCGCCCTTGGTGGACCTGATTAGCCTAATCTGCCTGCTGCCAGCTTCCATTGACTCCAATATGTTCATTCTCAAAAAGCAATTGTCGAATCTCGCCTTGATCTTCATTCGTTTCCACTCCTCCCTTGACCGTCCCTTATTCCCTTTGTTGCAAGCTCTTGGATGCTCTCCCCTGGAATCCCAGCCCTTCGAGGATATCATCTCCGCAATTTCCTTGGACTCTCTCAGAATCATCCTCGAGTTCTACGCCATTCTTATCGAAGATGTGTCAAAACACACAAACTTACTGCTGCTGGTCCACTCCATTGTGAAGGAAAAGGTGTTCTCCGAGTTTGCCGTGTGCATCTCCTTCATGAACTTCCTCTTGCAGAAGAGCTCTCTTGCGCCTGAGCTTCAACTACAAACATCCCATGCGCTATCCGCTTGGATGTCCTACATCCCCAACATCGGTGGTGAACAAAGGTACAATGCCGAGGATATAACTCCATTGATCGACTTTCTCTTCCACTACCTTGTTCCTGAGTGTGATTTGGACAACGACGCAATCGCATCAACCTTGACAAACTGCTTGGTCACCTTGACTGATATTCTTGAAATCAACCCCACTTTGTTGCCCATGGAAACGAAGCTGATATTGTACTCAGCACTTTTCGAGGAGGGCAAATGGGGCGACTTCTTCCTCAACTCCGTCGTTGTATGTGACAAGCGCTTCGAGCTCGAAACAACCGTGACTGCATTTGTTGATATCATCATAGCTCTGGTTCAGCTTAATTCTATAAGGCTTTCAAAATCGATTCTAGAACCTACAACTCAAAATATCCTTCGAAAACTTTTCGTCTTGAGCTCAACTCCAGGCGTGCCTTGTGTCGACGAGGAGATCTCTGAAAGGAGTCTCATTTTCTGGGAGGAACTTGCTAACGTTTATGAAGACTCCGAAGACGTCTTCGAAGCTTTGTTCGAAAGCAAAGACGATTCCAGTTTCCGAGAGGCGTTTGAAAACGAAAAGAGAACGATATTTCTCGAAGTTGCGAAAATCTACTGGACCAAAATACGCATTCACGACCTAGCCACATACTACTCCATGAAAGCCGATTTCAACTCCTATAGATCCAATGTGGCAGACTTGTTTTTGGTCATCTACAACATCCTCAAGACCCCATTTTACGGCACTCTTATAGACGGTCTTGAGACTCGCATAGCTCAGTTGATCTCCGGAACCTGCGATTTGGCTGATCTCGAAGCAAGTCTTTTCCTTCTTTTTAAGATCAACGATGATTCTGCGTATTTTGAATCCCAGGCTGAAGTGTTGCTCCCCTTCTCTCAAAGAGTCTTCGCTGGTGGCCTAATAGAAGCCTTTGCTTCTACCTCCGAAGATCAAAAACTGACCACTTTAGTTACTTCCACCTTCATCCAGTTCCTCGCCTCCAACATATATTTCTTCAGACTGGAGTCTGGCAGCACGTACTTGGGCAAGGTCTTTGACTATTTGTTTCCTCTTATAGTTGGAAATACCACTCCAATATCGCTTCTTGCATCCAAAACTGCCACCAAGATCTGCGAGGAATGCAGTGGCAGCTTGTTAGAGATCCTTCCAAACCTAGAGGTTATCGTTGTCGAGATGCTCAAGAATCCCTCTCTAGATAGTCTTATTAGACTGCGAATGTTCAGTGCTTACAGTGTTATTGCTCGGGGCATCGAGGACTACCAGAGACATGCCCAAGTCATTTATGGCGCTGTTTCTGCGGTGAAGGAAGCCAGCGAAGCAATGATTGCAACGGTTGTGGGTACTTTGACTGAGGAACAAGAAGATTATTTACTATCATTGCTCTCATGCATTGTCAATTTTGCTAAAGGCAGTGGGCTACCTGATGAGACAGTTGATAATATGGCGGACGAGGCCAAAGCTCAATATGTCACCTACTGGACTGAGGATCCGCTCCATTTCAAAGACCTTGTTCTCTCGATGATTGTGCGGTTCTCAATGGAGTTTGAGCCCATGGCACAGAAAACCCTTTCTATAGAGAAGTGCGTTGGCGTCTTCAAGGCTGGTATAAGAGAACAGCTTGCTGGACCCTTCACATTTGACAAGAAAATCATCGCTGACTATGTGTGCCAAGTGATGTCGAGACCAATTAACCCAAACGCTGTGCCTTACATATTCTCGCTTGTTGAGTGTCTTGTTAGTGCAAACCACAAGCAGCTTGATCCGATGTTGGTTCACGGTATTATCGAGGGCGTTTTCGTTTCGAACTTAGAATTCTTGAAGACCGATCCCGATATGATAAAGAGTGCTATTGACGTGTTCAGCAAAATCCTCGACCATCAGCCGTCGTTGGTAACAAGCTACGAAGTCTTTAGAAGCTCCATACTTGGGTTCGCCTTAGATGGACTTAATTCCGGAGAACTGTTTCTCATAAAGGCTGTTCTGAAGTTCTGGTCCACACTTATCACCTTAAAGAAGGGCACCAAGGAAGATCGAGAGATGGTCGATTCAATGTTTTTCAATGAGCACCTCGGACTAACATTGGTGAGCAGGCTCCTTGATGCTTTCCTCAGGGCCGCCAGGTCCTCTCTTGATAATTACTACTCGATATTCCGCAATCTTATTGGGAAATATCCAGTTGCTTCTAAAGCATGGCTCGTGGAGTCGTTGACCACAGTTCCCTCAATTGACCATTCCAAGATCTCAGATAAGGATCTCGAGATGTTTGTTTCGAAGCTTTTGATAACTAGGGGAAGAAGAACAGCGAACGAAGTTTTGAAAAACTTTTGGCTTACTACGAATGGTCTCGCTGATTACAACTCTCGCGACTTTTAGGAATCTGTGGTTCATTCAATTACATAGCATTAATTCTTGCATTTTTTTTTTTTTTTTTTTTTTTTTTTTTTTTTTTCTTTGTTTTCCTTTATTCTTTTCATTAAATCACTTAAAGCACCTTTGTCAATTGGTCAGCCAAGTGCACACACTCAGCATTAAAGTCAACATCGGAAATCCCAACAACATTATATCTAACCCTCATGTTACCATTGAAGTGTTCCTGTCTTGCTCTCAAACGAAGGTTAAACTCCTTCATGGTAATGGTGTTAACCAACTTGGCAAAATCATGAATGTCATTATTTTCCATTTCCTTCAAGTTGATCAACTCGCCAGCGGTCATCTTAAACAAGGTCTTGGCCTCATTATCAAACAAGGTAGCCCATATCTGACCAGTGTGGTCCATCAAAGAACAATTCAAGATATATCTGTAGTAGGGCTCAGCAAAAGTCAAGTTACATCTCTCGCATCTCCAAGATCCATCACTCTCCTGGATAACCTTCCTGTTGCACGAGGTGGGTCCTTTAGGTGACACATTGACTTCATTATTGCAAGCAGGGTAGGCAAAATTGTCCGTCTTGAAGTAGTTGATCGTACCCTTGATCGAAAAGTAGTCTGGCTTCTCTCTTGTACCCAAGTCCATCAGCTCTGCTTGCGTGATAGTCTTTCTATTGGCAATAGAGTCAGTACCACCGCCCGATTCGACCTTCATGCTTTGGAAGTTTTCGTTGATTCCTTTGTGGTCATACCATCCCTTCAACTGGTATGCCTCAGGAATATCAGGGTTGTTCAATATACTACCAGCATGAGTCAAACTCAAAGATCTGCCGCCAAAGTCCTGGACCTTAACGCCTTTGAGGGCAATCACAGACCCAGCTGGAATAGAAAAGTCGACTGCAGTAGCATTCCACAAACCAACGTCAATGGCAAAATTAGAGTCATCAACGATAGTGATATTTCTTCTGTTGAAAGGCTTACCTGTAGATTTGGCGGTGATCTGGAACACATCATTGACGTTCTTGATAACACCAATCACATCGCAGATTGAGTCCTTCTCGGAGTTCTGGATTTGGTCCAACTTAGTAAAGTTGAAGTTGATCTTGGGCACATCGGCTGTGTCAAAGCATTCTGTGATCTCGGTGTCCCTATCCAAAGACAACTCGTAGGGGTGGCTCAAGTGAGAGAACTTGGGTTTAGCCTGCTGGATACGAGCCTTGGTGACGTAATACACCTTACCCTCCTCCAAAAACGCGTAGTATTTCTCTGCCATATCGTTAAAAGCGGTTGCTCTGATTTCATCGGATTCGTCGAGGAAGTTCACATTGAACAACTTTCCCTCACCCCTGGCATTGGACCAAGTTCTGATCTCTCCTTTGTATGAAACGCGTCCTTTGATTGTCCAGTTGTTCTGGTATGGGGAGAGCGACTCAATAGGGTTCACAGGTCTCTCGGGTCCACGAGTCTGTTGATTAGGCATTTGGCGGGAGTTTGCTGCGGTGGTGGCCTGTTGAGGTTGAGTTTGTGGCTGAGGAGTGGTGGAGCTTTGTGGGGTATTGGAGCCAGTGACACCAGTGGCGATATCCTCGCTTGGGTTTTGGTCAAAGTATTGATCAAGGTTAATCAAATCAGACGAAATACGCTCGGCGCGAGGAACGTCCAACAGGAGATCCTGGATGAGCAAAATCCTCTTCATAGTTTTTGCAATTGTGTACTCCTTGATGGTGATGATAGAGAGCTTTGTGAAGCCGTTAGCCTCTAAGTAAGTGTTGCACTTGGAGTCAAGCAAGCCCTGGATAGAGTATTGACCGTCGCTCAAAACACATCTATATCTTCTTTCTGTAGTCTTCAGCTCATTAATCACTTTGGAGTTGGTCACTTGTACGCGAAGACCTTTGCCGTGCCACAAGTGGCATGTTGATCTGGAAAGCGCTTCTTTTAAGGTGCCGGGGATGACACCGTAAGTTTCAGACGAACCTGACATAAGGAAAAGAGAAGTTGGTTGTTGGTGTAACAAGAATACGCGTCGTTGCGCGTCTAGTTGAATTTCCACTGAGTTTGTGGTACTGCAGATAGTTGTTATGATGGCGTTTGCCACACACACTACGAGTCTGAATGCGCGTCTAGCAAGATTGTAGTGGCATACTGTAGACTACTGTTGATGTAGAATCTATGATATCATTTAAATATGGAGAAATCAGATTGTGTTGATAAATGGGGTCATTGTTGGAATGACCTCATCCAATGCATTTGTGGAGTATAATGGAATTCGTTGAAGAATTGAATACTTTCGTTCTCCTGAATTGGGAACTTAACAAGAAAAGGAAACTCATGAAAAAGAAGGGAAAAGTAAAACAAGAAAAAGGCAGAATAAAGTCAGATAAACGTAAGCCCCCTGGTTGTGGTTCCGACAAGAGGGGTATTAGTAAAAAATAAAAAAATAAAAAATTGAAATGTACACCCATACCTATAGTTTTGCCAGGACCGCCAACGCAGTTGTAAGTTCGTCTCTTTCATTAACCTTCACTGCCCCACTTTTGAGGAGTGCTCTCGTCAAGTCATAGATAAGATCATCAATATTTTCAATGCCAACACACAATCTTATCAAATCCTCAGGGAAATCTCTTTCTTCTCTGGTCTTAGAATCAATGGAAGCATGGGACATCTTGCAAGGCATGGAGATCAATGAGTTCACACAGCCAAAGGACACAGCGATACCGAAGATCTCAGTGGATTCCACGATTTTCTCAGACATCTTGATTGAGCCTGTCTCGAAACTGAGAACAGCACCGGATCCTCGACACTGGCTCTGGTGCAACTCGTGTTGTGGATGAGACTTCAAACCGGTGTAGCGGACCTTAAAGCCGGCGTTTTGCAAGAATTCAGCAATCTTAGCGCAGTTCTGTTCCTGTCTTTCCACACGAACGGCCAAGGTTCTTATACCCCTGCTCAAGAGCCATGAGTCGAACGGACTCAACCCGCAACCGGTGGAATTGATAACATAGTATATCTTCTCGGCTAGCTTGGAGTCTCTAGTGCCGATAATGCCAGCCATGATATCATGGTGACCATTTAAATACTTTGTAGCGGACTCATATTGGATGTCAACACCCAAGTCCATTGGGGTCATCAATATAGGAGTCATCATGGTGTTGTCAAACACAACGACAAGACCAGGGTTCACCGAATGGGCGTAGTCAGAAATGGCCTTAACGTCGCAAACCTTCATCAATGGGTTTGTGGGGGACTCCAAGAAGATCATCTTGGTGTTGGCAGTGATCTTGGACTTAATAAGCTCCGTGTTAGTTGTATCATAATGGTGAACCTTAAGGTCACCCTTGTTGTTAAGGTAAGTCAACAATCTGTGAGTACCGCCATACAAGTCGTCGCCGGCGATGACTTCATCTCCCGGCAGTAACAACCGAACAATCACATCAAGACATCCCATGCCGGATGTGACGGCAAATGTTTGTGTAGCTTTCATGATTTTAGTCATTTGGTTCTGCAAATGCGTTCTTGTAGGGTTGCCCGATCTGGTGTAGTCGTATTCGCCCATGTTGGAGAGCGACTCCTGCTTGAAGGTGGCCGACTGGTATAATGGTGGCACACTGGCATTATACTGATCGGAGGATTTATTGTACACCAACTCCGTTTCGATATTAAAAGGCTTGGTCATTTTTTGAATTATCTATCCTTTTAGATTGTGGTATTGTTATTCTTATAACGCGATGACCCTAAAAGGAAAAAGAGGTGGGGTTGAAGCGAGTTCAAAGAATTTCACGACGGCAGATTATGGACAGTTCTGTGCCTCACAACAGGGCCGAAAGCGCTGAAAAGGAAGAACCGCATCTGAATTGCACCTAGTCACGAGGGCAATATGATTGTATGCAGGATATGTTGAGTCAGAACAAGAGCCGCCGCGATAAAGATAAGCAACGAGAAAAAATATATAAATATATACATGTAGAAATATATACATGTATAGAATAAATACTGGAAAAGTATACTTTTGTACAGTTGATTTGTAGGAGATTTTTTCAATGTTTCAAAATTCTATTGAATATATGCGATGGTATGTTACATGACGGGATGAAGAGCTCAAAAGATCTTATAAGTCAGATCTGGTGAACTTGCGAATGTCTGTTGGCTCTGGGTTCTGCAAAACTTTCTTGCCGCTGAAAGGCTCGCAAGATATTCTTCCCGAAACAGGGCCAGCCTTCTCCAAAGGCTTGCCGGACTGCAACTGCTTCAAAATGTCAACGGTCTTTTCTGGAGTCAAGTCTTCGTGGTAGTCGTCATCCACGGCCATCATAGGAGCATTCACACAAGCACCCAAGCACTCGACCTCCTGGAATGTGAACATCTTGTCTGGGGTAGTTTGGCCCGGCTTGATCTTCAAGTAGTCGGTGATGGCATGCATGATGTCGTCAGAGCCACACAACTGGCAAGGAGTGGTGGTGCAGACCTGGATGTTGTACTTGCCCATGGGGTGTCTCATGTACATGGTGTAGAAAGTGGCCACCTCGTAAACTCTCATAGGAGGCATGTCCAAGTACTTAGCAACGTAGTTCATCACGGAGATCGAGGTGAAACCCAATTGACGCTGGCCCAAATCCAACAAAGGCATGACAGCGGCCTTCTTGTATTGAGGAGGGTACTTGGCAATCACTTCATCAGCCCTCTTCTTGTTTTCTGAGTTGAACTCGAAAGGAAGGTTTGGGTTATCTTCTTTGATATCTCTGTGGACAGCAACTATACTCAGGTTTCTGGTGGCTGTTCTGAGGGAGGAAGCTGGAGTGGCGGCTCTTCTGGCGAGTTGGCGGAACATTTTTTGATTAGATGATGTATGATGACAGCTGAAGAATGAACCGAGCAGACTTAAGGGACTTGGATGGGAATCAGACTATGGGAATTCACAGATGAATCGTGTTGATTAACCAATAACAAGCTAACGGTTGTTTGTATCTGCAAGGATTTAACTAGTCAGTGTGACCTCTTTTTTTTTTTTTTTTTTTTTTTTTTTTTTTTTTTTTTTTTTTTTTTTTTTTTTCTTATTTTTTTGTCTGCTCTTTTCGCCTGAAGTCTTGTACAGTATGCGTAACATGAAAATGCCTTTTACCTATTGGCTGCGACAAAACACCTTTACCTCCCACCCCACATAGTTAGTTTTTACGTATATTGTAGGTTACCACCGATGGTCGGGAAATAGTAAAGCAGAAAATATCAAGTATTGAGATTGCGTTGCGTTTAAATGAGTTAGAATTTGTCTTTGACTTTATTCAACTTTTTATTCTTGTGTTCTTTTGTTTTTTTTTTTTTTTTTTATCTTCCTTTTCATATTTCTTCCCTTCTTTTACAACTTTAGTCTGGATTTACATACTCTACACACTGGTACTTGGAACTATTCTTCTCTTGTATGAAAAAGTGGATCTCCTGGGAAATGAAGCTAGCTGGCTTGTATTTAAATGACCAGGAGAAAGAAAAACTTTATAAAACAAATCATTAATATTCCACAAATCGAAGGTTCTTTTTTCAACTTACACTTTTTCGCATACTCATATTCCTGTTTCTTGCACCGGATTATCTTGTCGGAGCTAGTTGTAATTGCAACCGACACTTGGTGCAGAGTAATATGCAGACCAAACACAAGTCGAACATCCAGGTTTCATTCCTTTAAGTATGCGGAATGTTGGGTATTCAAGAGTTTCCGTCGAGAGCTCAAAATTCACAAATAAAATTTCCCAATTCAAAACCTCGATTATTCTCGAGCAACACCAACACAGAGCCAGCACCAACTGTGGCAAGTAAGGAATAGGGAGTGCGAATCCTCACTACTTCCATCAACTACACTCCCTCGCCCTGGAGCAGTACCTGCAGGTTTGTGCTCATTGATCAAGCTGGCGCATTCTTTACAAGAGAGTGCCACAAACAATCCCTCACAACATCCAACATCAAACGCATCATTGCCACAAGCAAAAACAAGATTGACCTTTTGAATTGTTGAAGAGCTTGTTGAATTTACAGAAAACTTTTGCAATCATTTATTACAAAAACTTGTCCTTATCCGTTCGCGCCTGCTAAAGCTGACACAACTATCATACACAAACATCCCAGTGTCTTCGAATCATTAATCAATGGACAATCGCCCGAGATTTCCAAACTCGCCTTTTATGGGTGCTCCGTCGGCTCCTTCCCGCTCTGACTCCCTTGAAACTCCACGTTCTCCTTCACGGTCCACAAGAAGCCTATCCCCACCCAAACTTGGTGATGGATACGGAAACTTCCCTTCTACGTCACCCCGACGCCGCCATAATGGCCGCTCTCTCTTCAGTGACCGCTACATTCCCAACCGAACTGGCATTGACTTACAGGCCGCTTTCAGTCTAACAAACCAGGAGGTGTTGCCTGATGCCGACAGTTCCCGGAACTCAACCACCAACAGAGCATCTTCGCAAGGCCACTCCGATGATCGTTCCAGCAACGAAATCGAAATGAGAAGGGAGGAAGAAGCTAATAGAACCTTCTCGTCCGTTTTAAAGGCTGAGCTCTTTGGTGATAATGTTCCCATGGCCACCGCGGACTTGTCCCGAGCCGCTACTACACCTCAGCTGCAGAAAGGCAGCACCACGCCGAACCTCAGACCATCAAACACTGGCCCTACTACTATGTTGTCTTCGTCGGGCCGAACTACGCCGCCTCGTACCACGCCGTCCGCTGGTGTGGCGTCAACGCCCCGTCTGACAACGAAGCTCTTCACGTACCAGCTGCCCAGCAAGGCTAGACCAATTACTCGAGACGCTCAGCAGGAACTATTCTCGTTGTCACCCGTGAGATCGGAGTCACAGAAGTTTCTCCTTAGCCCGCAAAAGAAGCCTCGCAGCATATCCAAAGTTCCCTACAGGGTTCTCGATGCACCCGAGCTCTCGGACGACTTCTACCTCAACCTCGTTGACTGGGGCTCCCAGGATATTCTTGCGGTTGGTCTTGGGGACTCTGTGTATTTGTGGGACGGTCTGACACAATCCGTTGAGCGGCTTTGTGTTTTGGAAAATAACGACAAGGTCACCTCCATAAGCTGGATAGGGTCCGGAACCCACGTTGCGGTAGGCACGCTGAAGGGACTTGTCGAGATCTGGGATGCAACAAAGACAAAGTGTGTTCGTACGATGACTGGTCATAATCTCCGAGTTAGTGCGCTCGCTTGGAACGAACACATCTTATCCAGTGGCTCCCGAGACAGGAACATTTACAACAGAGACGTTCGAATACCAAACCATTACGTTAACTCGTTCGAAAGCCACAAGCAGGAGGTGTGTGGGCTCAAGTGGAATGTGGAGGAGAACAAACTTGCTAGTGGTGGGAATGATAACAACTTGTTTGTTTGGGAAGGTCTTAACACCAAGCCCCTCCATCAATTTTCTGAGCACAATGCGGCGGTGAAGGCAATTGCGTGGTCTCCGCATCAGAGAGGTATTCTAGCTTCCGGTGGAGGCACTGCTGATAAAACGATCAAAATCTGGAATACCTTGACTGGAGACCGAGTCAATGAGGTAAAGACAGGATCGCAAGTTTGCAACCTCATTTGGTCGAAGAATTCTAATGAACTCGTCTCCACTCATGGATATTCCAAAAACCAGATTATCGTTTGGAAATATCCTGCAATGCAGCAGATTGCACAACTTACTGGGCACACTTACAGGGTGCTTTATTTATCTCTTTCGCCAGATGGAGAGACCATTGTTACTGGGGCTGGAGATGAGACGTTACGA